>BQKN01056772.1:8487-37072 GCA_022839385.1 Asparagus kiusianus | reverse complement strand
GGATATCATCGTTGAAGCGCATATTCCATCCAATCCTCCATAAATGGTACTAACAAGCTTGATAAATGAATTTGCTACATTTGCACTCAATAAGCTATTAGTACCTTTAATGGTGGTTGTAAAACATCATCAAAACATAAGGGCTAACAAATTCCATGCAGACTTCTTACACCAACCTATAGAGGAGTTGCATTCGACTGTTGCCTCATGACCATACGAGATGTGGGGAATGGATATTGTCAGTCAAATTAGCCCACCGCTGTCTACCAAAGGCTACCAATTCATCCTGATCATCATTGATTATTTTCCCATATAGGGCCAAAGCCATCTCGCTCAAAGAAGTGAAACCATCCAACATGGTTAAGTTCCTAAAACACTACATCATCTACCGATTTGGCGTCCCTCAGAGGATTGTCAATGGCAATGGTCCGTAATTCATCAGTCAGCAAGTTCAAAATTCAAGATGTGGCTTCTATGTCTTATAACGTAGCTAATAATGGTTTGGCCGAAGCATTCAACAAGACTGTCATCAAACTTCTTAAGAAGTTCATCTCCTCTAATAAATGATATTAGGATGAGAGACTCAAAGAGTGCCTTTGAGTATCAAACAATAGGTTGTACTCCCACGAGCGCTATGCCCTTCTCATTGGTATATAGGTGCGAAGTTGTCATACCCTTAGAGATCTAAATTTCATCAGTGAGAATCACTCTCGCAGAAAAGATGACAACTGAAGAATATCATCAAATGCATCTTCAAGAACTAGAGGCATTAGACGAGTTGAGATTCAAAGCTCAACAACAAATTGAGATGCACCAATCTTGGATATCAAGAGCTTTCACCAGAAGGGTCAAGCAATGATCCTTGATGAAATAAGACTTGGTCTTAGCCATTCATCCACCCACAATCATGACATACAATACTAAAGGCAAATTTCAATCCAAATAAGAAGTTTTATTTGTAGTAGAGATAGTCTACTTAAAACGGGCATACCGTCTATTATGGGGTACAACTGTTTCCAAATAAATGATCTGATAAGTCACCATCTCCATCCTACCAGACAAGCCAACACCCCACTGTCGACACGAGAAGCGGTGCTAATTGGCACGAGACATCCTGACCTTCCAGTCGAGTCGATACTCCTCCATGTCAACTCGAAAGGCGGGATGAGTCATCACTCGGCTCCATTCAGCCAGTACTTCTCGAGTCGACATCTCGACCGACGAAAGAAATAGTCAGAGATCAGCTAGCAGTTCGACTTAGCCGACCAGACAAGTCGACATTCATCAATGTCGACACGAGAGGTGGTACCAACCGGCCCTCTCATAGTAGGCAACTCACTAAGAGCCTAGTCGACACAGTCGAGTTGATACTCCTCCATGTCGACTTGAAAGGCAGGACGAGTCATCACTCGACTCCATTCAGCCAGCGCTCCTAGAGTCGACTCTCCTTGTGAGTCCCGTCATGAGGGACACTGCTTATCAGTGAAGTTAGAAGATAACTTTGTCAAAGCTTATCCATTCTGACAACAAGTCACATTAAGTCAACTCAAAGACCATGCGTCATCACACCGCTTATCAGCCCACGTCCCATCGACCACTTCTCAAATTAAGACCGAAGTGATCTTCCTCCTGTCGCCAGCAAACACATGTAGAGCAAATGATGACTCACCTTTCAGCTCACACTTTGTCACCTCCATTTACATGGATGAAGTGACCAATCTGTTATTGACATCCTCTTTATATACAAATGCTATTCACCATAGCCAAAGGTTCACAATCTAAATTCTCCTCCTGACCCAAATCTCAAAGATCATCATCTTTAATGCACATAGCATAAGAACACATAGTTCTATCGCTCCACTCAAGTTTAAGTTCATCAACTAACTTGATCATCAGAGGTGCTATGGGGGAATCATCACCCCACCCTCTCACGACCTTCTTCTGTGCAGATAATTTACTCTAACTCAGTGGCTAAGACATAAAGTCGGGGAAGGAAGCGTCCCCTTCATCCATCCATTATCATCATCTCGTCCCACTGCGGATGCATATTGACTATGTGATCTAAGTCATCAATAGTTTGGCGCCCACCGTGGGACCCTCTTTCTTTTTTAAGAGAACGTGTCTGGTTCTGAAGATAAAACTGAGCGATCTCGTCCTAAAGGACCTCATCAGAGCTATGCTACTCAAGCCTAGCTTGAATCACCAGCTCATATGATTCATCAATCTTGCCAAGAACAATTTACTACCTTCACTAGTGAGCTTCTCAGCCGGCTTCTATTGCCGCAACAAGCAAATTTTGCGCCCCATCGGTTAACTTGCCGATGTCTCCTTCCTCATCAGGAACTCACCACCATTAGAGCCTCAGGATACGATTGTAGGCTGTCTAAAAATCACAACGGATAGCTGATTAAAACAAGCCCCGATAACAGAAGTCACAATCAAACAACTTCCACGATCACCGCAAACACGACCTCATTTCTGAGATGATTGATCTTGATGGCTGCGACAACAGCATGACTAATAGAGATGCTGATGAGCAGTGTAATGATTTTAGAAATAAAAGGTTGGACTTAGTTGGTGAATTGCTTGGTAGAGAGCTGTGGGCAAATATTCATCTAAAAACACTATGGATGTTGATTCCCGTCTAAGCTCCTACAACGAAAGCACAATCAAATAGCTTTCGGGTCGATAAATGAAGAAACTGCAAATGGAGGACTTTTCACATAGATCGAGAAGAGTTACAATTCGACGACACTTCCGACAACTGATGGAAACTCTATTCAGCAGTCTTCACAATCTACAGTGAAAGTTACAATCTGACGACTTTCACACTCCACAACAGCTAAAGCGAGGATTACAGAACAACGGTCTTTGCAACGCCTTACAGAAGAAGTTACAAATCAACTAGCTCCTTCTAAAACGCGGAAGTCATCCCCGCGTTACAATTATGGAAGTACAGGTGACCCCCGCGTTTCCAAGTCACAAATCAACGTGAGCGACCCTCGCGTTCGTGGGAGTTCGACCCACACCGACCCCCGCGTCACCAAGTAGGCAACAAGCCAAAACGCGAGTGACCCTCACGTTCATCAATGTTCAGCTAATACCCAACCTCGCGTCTCAATCCTAAGACACGAAGTTGGGTTCTGAACGCCAGATTGGGCGTTTGACTTGTTCAAACACAAGTCGAACGGTTTCAGAACTGTTTCCCACGATCTGAGGAAATCACGCCCACGTAGGAGCGGATTTAGAGGGCAGTTACACCTCTTATCCCCCTATATAAACTCAACAAACTCAACTGAGTTAAGCGCGGACGGGTTGGATTCTGGAGATTAGATTTTTCAGAATCTAAACAGGAGTTAGCAGCGGAGGTGAATTCTGGAGGATCTCAACCACTCAGGTTCGGTGATTCAACAGCAGCAGCAACTAAATCTTTTAAGATAAGATTTTTGAATCAATCTCAGAAGATCAAATCTGAGAGGATTCTTCGACAACAGATAACAGCTTGATCATTAACCGAATTTTCGGTTCTAACAACTCTATCTACAGAGTTTAAACTCGTTCAGAGTTCTTAAACTCATCCGAGAGTTACATATAAAACTTCCTACAGAAGTTCATCGTTCCCACGAGACAAGAGACGGTCAGATCGTCAACGGAGAGCAAATTCGACGCGACCAATCGAAGGAGGCATTCCATCGCTGCCAAGAAGAACCCAGTTTTAAACAAAGGAGAAAACCAAACTCGTTTTCTTCTCTTTTGTAATCAAGTTATAATCGAGATTTAAAGGAATCAAAATCAAATTTCTTTTATTCTCTTCTTTACAATTTTTCCTACATACAAAAGATGGCGACTCCGCTGGGGACTAGCTTTTCCGATGAAGAAGTGGTAGCGCAGTCCGACGTCCACCTCATGGGAACGACTGTAGAAACTCTCGTCGTAGAGTTTGATCAAGCAAAATACGAGGAGGCCTTGTCCTCTGGATCGCTTAGCCCCAAGGCTAGGCATGGTGTCCGCAAGATCTCTAAGGAGATCAATTCTGTTGTTGAAATGCCGAAGAAAGCCCTCTCCTTCGGCCAGGAACTCAAACTGGCTTTGTTGGCGAAAGATCCCACATCCGCGTCAGCAAGGTATGCTTCGGGCCACAAACGGCCCCTGGAGGAGACGAGTTCCATAAACGTCAACAACGTTGCTGCTAAGGCTTTGAAACAAGCCAAGAAGAACGCCGCTCGCCGACGGAGAAGATCCATACGACGAGCACACTTACGTGTGAGCCGAATGTTGGCTCAACGCAAAGATCGTGTTCCTGAAACTCCAGCCAAACTTAGCGTTCCCAAAACAGAACGCTCGCTTCGTAGCAATGAGCCCAATTATGAGCCTCGGCTAATTCAGCTGAAACGCGACCCCGAGTGGCGTGTTGTCTCCTCAAAACGTAGCCCTCAGAAGGAAGCTGTCAAACGCGACCCTCAGGGAAGCGTTCAATCAAAACACGACCCTCGCGGGTTTGTTTCACCAACCAAACACGACCCCCAGGGAAGCGTTCAATCAAAACACGACCCTCGCAGGTCTGTTTCACCAACTAAACGCGACCCCCAGGGGCGCGTTCAAATAAAACAGGACCCTCGCGGGTCTGTTTCATCATTTAAACGTAGGCCTCGGCCTAACGTTTACAAATCCCAACGCGACCCTCGCGTTAATCTTCAAGAACGCCACTCTGGTGCTGTTCTTCGAGAACGCGATCTTCAAGAGGTCCGCCAGGTTCAGAAAAATCAGCGTGGTTTCAAAATCCACGTTCGACAAGAACCAGTCTCACCTAACCAAGGGCAGGGGGTCCCATCTCCACCTCCACACCCGGGGAAAGGTTCCTCCTAAGTTCCTGATCTGCGGGAATTATTGTCAAGAGGAAAACCAACAATACAAGCGGCTCACTCATGCCAATGTGAGAGGCTTATTTCGGCGGTCCTTTCGGAGTGCCATTGTTGCGCTTCTGCACCCCGGCAATCTGTATTTGACAGGCTGACAAACGTTGTCAGGCCTACCAAGCGACAATGCCGATATAAAAAGAAGACGGCCGAGGCTGAATACCCCGAGGTCACTATAAATGTGGTAGGTCGAGGGAAAGCTCCTAGTCCCAGTCCCGAAGAATCACAAAGGAGTCATCCCCGACTATTCGGGAAAGGTGTGAAGAATTTGAAGGGGTGTACCAACACACCCGGACTCGTACGGGAGCCATTCGTGCAGTTAACTACCAAAGGTTAGCTAAAGGAATCGCTTCTAACGAAGAACATTCGGCGATAGCCGAATCCCAATCTTCCAGCTCTGTCGTAGCTCGTGAGGTCTCTGTTTACACAACAGAGAATCATGAAAACTTGGTTAAGAGAGTCGATGAACATCACGTCATGCTCCAGGCGCAACAAGAGACACTTCTCCAAGTAAAGGACATGTTGGCCCAGCTTCTAGCTGAAAAAGGCCACAAACCTGAGTCTTCCCGGAGGACAACCTCCAAAGGGAAACAAAAAGCGACTGAACATTCAGATCGCGAAACTCACAACCTGGAATCCTCCTCCGAAAACGAGAGGGAGATGGAAAAAGAACTGCACCCTCAGTCCACCAAAGTGGATGAGTTGGAGGCTCGTCTCAATGCAATTGCCAACAGGAGCGAGCTCCGCGAAGAAGGAGTAGTGCGACCTTATCCTGCGGAATGGGATACAGCTCCCTACCCGCCAAAATTTAAGGCTCTAACCTTGCAACCGTTCGACGGCACGGGATCGCCGAATCAGCACATTTACTACTCAAATCTCAGACAGGGGATGTAGTAGAAAATGACGCCATCTTGACCCGTTTATTCATCGGTACTCTTAAAGGAGTTGCTTTTGAATGGTTTATGAAATTGCCTGCTGGATCTATCCAAAGATGGGTAGATCTGGAAAGGCTATTCTTGGCCAGGTTCTTTGAGGACGACACGGAGGTTTCGGTCCCAACTCTTCTCGCCACCAAGCAAAGGAAGGGAGAGTCCATCAACGCCTACGTGGAAAGATTCCGCAGCATGGCATTGCGATGCCCCTCAGGTATGACCCAATCAACCCTGGTTGAAACTTGCAGGCACAACCTGCAGACTCAACTCCCTGCTCAGATGGGAGTGGCGGAATGTCGCTCATGGAGACAACTACTTTCACAAGGAGAACAAGCTGAAGAGATAGTGGCAAGAGTCAAGGCTGAAGAAGTACCACAACCCAAGCCGCAGCAACAACGCAATCAGCAAAATACCCAACGGTCTAAGGGAAAAGAGACTCTAGCAGCCGACTACACGCGAGTGCCACCGCCTACCAAGCAAGGCAAGGCGCCAAATCAACAAAGAGCGCCCAAGCAGTATTCGTTCAAGGAAGAGCACGTGGACACCTTGTTCCAACTACTTCGAAAGAACAACAAACTGTAGCTTCCCGAAATCAGGAAACCGGATGAGGCAGGGAAAGTTGACGATCCTAACTATTGCCGCTATCACAGGTTCCTGGGACACCCTACCAGAAAATGTTATGTCTTCAAAGACATTTTACAAAATCTGGTGAATGCAAACGTGCTCACTTTGAAGCCCGAGCAGAAGACCGTGTCTACCAACCTGATAGCGGTCCAATTCGGCTACTTCCTACCGGTGACCACTGCAAATGGCGTCGTTCCTATTCGTAAGGGAGAGATGCGCCCGAGGAATGTTGACTTGCATAGTCAGCAAGACAGGGGGTTGGTACCCATCACCACCCCAAAAGGGGAAATCATGTGGATCCACCCTGGTTTGCTTGAAGATCAACAGTGGACGAGCACCTCGTCCAGAAAGAAGGGAGGCAAGGCTAAATCTTCCAACATGATTAGCCCCTCCGTTACCGAAAATGATGACCACCTCAAACCTCTTACTGATTCAAAAGAGGAGAGGATCGTCCTGGCAGCATATCCAGGAGACAACCCTAGCACTAGGTCAGGAAAAGCCTACTTGAGGGATTACGGCCAGAATGCTCAAGAGGTGGAAGAACAGCCCCAAGACGCTGGGGGTTCTGTGCCGAAGAAGCCGGTCGACAAAGGCAAACAAAAAGAGCTCCGGTTCAATAAAAATCTTCACCAGGAACTCGGGGAGTCAAGTGCTCCCTTCCAATTCAACGTCATGGCACAGCTGGCTAACATACCGGCCAGGATTACCTTATATGAGCTCCTAAGGTTATCCAAAACTACTAAGGAAGCTCTGATTGAGGCATTGAAGAATACGGAGAGCTTCATTATGCAAGTCGCTCCAATTCCCGAAGCTTCTGAAGAACAAACTTGCCTACAATGTATGCAAGCGGCAAGAAGCCTACCCTGCATATCCTTCACTCAGGAAGATATGCAAGTCAAGCACCAACACGATAGACCCTTGTATTATACGGGGTATATCGGATCCTCCGAAATCAGCCGTGTTCAGGTTGACCCGGGCTCAGCGCTCAGCATCATGCCTTACAGGGTCATGCAGGTGTTAGGAATCCCTATACATCGGCTGAACACAACTCAGACGACCATCTTCGGGTTTAACACAAACAGCACTTGACCCCTGGGAAAGATCAAACTCAGGTGTCAAATCGGAGACCTTAAGTCGGAGGTGACTTGCTACATCATAGATGCGGACACGTCCTACAATCTTTTGTTAGGACGACCCTGGATACATGCGAACCGCATTGTCCCGTCTACTCTGCATCAAGTCATGAAGTATGCCAACGACGAGGGGGAAGTTCGAACTCTGATTGCAGAGAAATACCCCTTCCGAGGAGTCGAGAATTTCCACACCGACTCCGTCTTCTATCTGGAGTCCCAGGAGAAAGAAGATGTAGACAGCGGTAACGAAGCTGACATCGAGCCAGATTCTGACGAAGACTGTCCTTAGGAATTAAACTTTGATGTAATGGGCTCAAGTGAGAGTGATAATAATGTACCGAGTGGGGGCGAGTGGTGCATTAATGAAGATTTTATTTTGGCGTACTTGTCTGATGTTCCCTCTAAAAACAAACAAATAGAGAATGATTCTAATGCAGGTACCAACCTATGGCACGTACTGTGCGCACAGGCATCACTCACGTTGCCAATTGAATCATCTTTCGTTTCAGATGAAGAAATAGAAGATGCATAGAAGGCCTTCTTCAAAGTCCCATCCAAAAGGAAAGGGCGGAAGCCGATCTGTTTCGGGAAGGTCAAACCCATACAACTTAAACGAGGAAGTTCGGAGGAAGATGATGGAGTTCCTCAATTTCATTATCACGAACCTAATTCCCTCCGGTTGATGAAACAAATGGGGTATGACTTTGACGGAAAGCAGGGTCTAAACTTCGGGAAGGGAAGGCGGACACCAATCCGAATGTCCCTAACCCCTGAGGGGAAACCCCCAGATTACTACCAAAAGACTAGAAGGGGCTTAGGATTTGTCACACCTCCCGCTGTCTCAGAAAATGAAATGAGTAATTATCTGCGTCAGGACCACTCATCTGGAACGTCTGCATACGAGTCCGATGTCAGTATCGGACCTCTCTTTAGAAATCTGACCGTGAATATGGTGTCAACTAGTCACCCAGATGAAGATGCAGGGGGTGATGAAGGGTTAATGGAGTCAACCAATGACCCCCGGATCAAACGTCTTAACATCTTGTGGGATATGCGATTCGAACAACGCGAACCACCCACTGAAGATAAAGTGGTCCAGGTTAACATGGGAGACGAACAGGGCCCTAAACCCATTTTCATAGCCGAAGATTTATCATCATCCGAGAAAGAAGACCTTATATCTCTCATCCGAGAATATATAGATGTCTTTGCTTGGAATTATGAAGACATGCCTGGTCTTGACCCAAAAGTGGCCACGCATCGTCTCAATATCGATCCGGATGCCAAACCCGTTAAACAACAGCAACGCCGGTTTCGTCCAGAGATCATGGAAGCAATCGAGTCTGAAGTAAAGAAGCTCATAGACTCAGGCTTTGTTCGGGAGGAACAACACCCAGACTGGGTAGCCAATATTGTTCCAGTTCCCAAGAAAAAAGGTAAAGTCCGGATATGCATCGATTTCCGTGACCTTAACGCAGCGTGTCCAAAAGACGAGTTTCCACTCCCTATCACGGATGTTATGATCGATAACACCTGCGGATATGAAAGAATGACTTTCATGGATGGATTCTCCGGGTATAATCAAATCAAGATGCACCCAGACGACGAGAAGCATACTGCATTCAGAACACCGCTGGGGGTGTATTGCTACACAGTGATGCCCTTCGGCCTGAAAAATGCAGGCGCAACTTATCAACGTGCAATGAACACTATCTTCCACGAACATCTGCGTAAAAAGATAGAATGCTACGTTGATGACATAGCGGTGAAAAGCTAATGTAAGGATGATCATCTTACAGATCTGAAGACAATGTTCGAAATCATGCGGACACATCAGCTGAAGATGAACCCAACAAAATCATTTCTCGGGGTATCGAGTGGAAAATTCCTGGGATTTATTGTCACATCCAAAGGAATTTCTCTTGATCTAGAGAAGGTGCGCGCTATCCAAGACATGTCGCCGCCGAAAAATCTCAAAGAACTCCGAGGTTTGCAAGGAAGATTGGCCTACATCCGGAGATTCATATCTAATCTTTCCGGGCGCTGCCAACCTTTCTCGAAGCTTATAAAGAAGGGAATATCTTTTGCGTGGGATGGGGAATGCCAAAAAGCATTTGAAGAGATCAAGAAATATCTCACCCAGCCACCTGTTCTCGTGGCCCCTATATCAGGAAAACCATTCCTGTTATATGTGAGGGCTATGGATCATTCGCTAGGAGCGCTGCTGGCCCAGAATGATGATCAAGGTCAAGAGCAAGCCATCTACTATTTAAGTAGGACCATGATGGGAGCCGAACATCGGTACAACCCGGTTGAAAAAGAATGTCTCGCTTTGGTATTCGCGGTTCAAAAGATGCGACATTACCTAGTTAGACAAACGATTCATGTCATCTCTAAGGTGAATCCCTTGAGAGTCCTGATGACGAAACCATCATCTCTGAATTGCCGGCTTGCAAAATGGGCCATCCTTTTGTCACAATACGACATGCAATTTATGCCCCAAAAGGCAGTCAAGGGTTAAGCATTGGCAGATTTCTTGGCCGATCACCCGGTGCCAGGGACATCTAAGTTGTATGAAGAATTGCCCGACGAAGTCGCCGAAGCTTGTGTCACTCAAGAATCTACACAAGTGTGGAAATTATTCTTCGACGGCGCATCTAGGGCAAACCCTCATGGAGCGATTACTGCGGGGGTAGGAGTGGTGCTCATCTCGCCTAACGGTCACGTAATCCCAAGAGGATTTTCCTTAATCGAACCATGTACCAATAATGTAGCTGAGTATAATGCGTTGCTACTAGGGATGCGACTTGCCGAAGAACTCAATATTCGGCACCTTGAGGCCTATGGTGATTCTCAGCTCATTATAAATCAAGTCCGAGGGGAATACGAAGTACGTCATGAGGACTTAATCTCATACTACTTCGCAGTGCTGAAGCAAGCTAAGCAGTTCGAGGGATTCTTTATCGAATACATTCCACAAGCCCAGAACGCTTACGCAGATGCTTTGGCTTCATTAGCAACTTCGCTGGCATTACCACCAGGAACCGAAACGACAATCCCAGTCTCAGGACGTGAACTATACTCCTCCAAGATTCCTAAGGAGGAAAGCTCAGACAAGACAATGACGGAGGAAGTCTGTACGACCTCCATAGAATTCGAGTCTAGGGATTGGCGGTTCCCCTACATCGACTATGCCCTATATGGAATTCTGCCTGATGATCCTAAGGAAGCGGCTTCTATCAAACGAAAGGCCCTCCGATTCTATTACGATGCAGTTTCTCAAGTCCTGTATCGCAAATCACACGATGGAGTCTTACTTAGATGCCTTTCCCGAAATGAAGCGAAGGAGGCTCTCAAAGAGGCTCATGACGGGTTGTGTGGAGCTCATCAGCCCGGAGCTAAATTAGGGGATCGCCTCCGTCGAATTGGCTATTACTGGCCAAAAATGTTCTCAGACGCGGTTGACTACGCTAAACGTTGTCACGCATGTCAAATTCATGGGGATTTCATCCACCAAGCGCCTGGAAACTTACACCCCACATCTGTATCATGGCCATTTGAAGAATGGGGCATGGATATTGTAGGTCCAATTTCTCCTCCAACTTCTAAAGGACATCGGTTCATCCTGGCTGTGACCGATTATTTCTCCAAGTGGGCGGAGGCTATCCCATTGAAAGAAGTCAAGACTTCCAACGTGATCAAGTTCATCAAGCACCATGTTGTCTACCGTTTTGGAGTCCCGAGGCGGATAGTTCATGACAACGGGACACAATTCATTAGTTTTGGGTTCCAGAGGTTTTGTGACAAATTCAGAATTCAGAGTGTAGCATCTACGGCATATTATCCACCGGCGAATGGTCTTGCAGAAGCCTTCAACAAAACCATTGTGAAACTTCTCAAGAAATTCGTTTCCAAAAGCCGACGCGATTGGGATGAAAGACTCGGTGAATGTTTGTGGGCTTATCGCACAACAGTAAGGACCCCTACGAGAGCTACACCGTTCTCGCTGGTATATGGCTGTGAAGCTGTACTACCATTAGAGATCCAGATTCCTTCTCTGAGAGTCGCTATCACGACGGGACTAACAGAAGAAGAAAAGCATCAACGGCATCTGCAGGAACTTGAAGCCCTAGACGACAAACGACTTCAGGCTAAGCAGCAGATCGAACTATATCAAGCTCGGATTTCCAAAGCCTATAACAAAAAGGTTAAGGAACGAACTTTCAAGAAAGGCGATTTGGTCTTGGCCAATAGACGACCCATGGTGATGACACACAAAACCAAAGGGAAGTTCAATCCTAAATGGGAAGGGCCCTTTGTAATAGAATCAGTTTATTCGAACGGAGCATATCGCCTCATTAATCAGCAAGGAGACAGGCTCATGATGCCAATCAATGGGAAATTCCTAAAGAGATATTTCCCGTGAATTATGTAGCCCCCTAATCCCCAGCTAGATCAGGCTGGGGGTTGCCTATTTATAGTGTAACTCTATTTTGTATCTCGTCAAGTTAACACTACACCTCTGACGATTGAAATTTTCTAGAATTGTTTTATAAATGATAATAAAGAGAATTTCGTTTTCATATTGAGTTGACACTACGTTTTTCATTATCTTGAATCATATTTCAACAAAAGAGATAATGAAAACCAAAATGATATCATTTTCATTCAATATTGTTAATCTGAATACAAAAGTGAAAGCAATTGAAAGGAAAATGATACAAATTTATCCCTCCACCAAAAATAGCGCAAATCCTAAACATCGGGGCTCATCAATCTGAAAGACTTGAGTTTAGATTTCAACGCTGATATATTTTCCTTACGAGCCTTTCTGATGTCTTTAGTTATCTTGCTCTTGAGTTCCTCTTCACTAGGCGTTGCTTCTGCAAGTTCTCGCCGAAGTTTATCAGCAGCAACAATCTCGTCGCAATAGCATTTGAAGAGTCCATCGCAATAACCAGCGAATCCTTTTAGAATCTCCACACCATCAGCTAGCTGAGCGTTTATCTGAGGTACTTCAACACCAGCTCGAGCAAGTTCTGCTGCAGTATCCCGGAGACCCACAGCAAGGTTGCCCATGTCCCTCTGTACTTGGGCATGTTCATCACGCAGGTGAGCAAGACGAGGGTCCGTTTCGGATAAACTCTTCTGAAGAACCTCTTGCTGTTGTGCCTTCGAAGCCTTGGCCTCAGAAAGAGTCCGATCCACTTCTGGGCCTATGTCGTCACGTTGCAGCATGGAGAGGAATTCCAGCTCATATTCCAAGATGATGAGGCTCTCACGACAGTTCTCGGTCCATATTTTATCACCCTGATGCTTGATCTTAGCCAAGCATTCCAGTAAATGAGGTTCAAAAACCTTGTAACTTACGTCCCCGAGACTGACAACGTCAATGGTCATTTGCATCCAACGTTCCAATTGTTCGATGAGCTCCCTCAGTGTCTCAGAACTTGGGGGTGGAGCGGTCGGATAAACGAAGCAATTCGCATAATCAGTTTGAGTAGAGGTGTGCGGGGCTTCAGATAAGAATTTTTTTGATCATCTCTGACGCGGAGCCTAAGATATCCTCTTCCTGCTCACCGATTGTTGCTTCAAGACTTGGAGGAGCGGTGGGAAGCGTAATATCCTCTCTGTTTTCAGGAGATGCAGCATGTGCTGATCGTATCGCGTTTCCCATCAACTTGGTCTTCTTTGAATTTTTGGCTACGACAGGCAGTCGTTTACGCACTCTCCTGTCATACTCGCCTTGTTCAGCAGCAGAAAGTGCCTTCTTACCCGATCTCAGAAGATGAGGTTCAAGAGCAGGTGATTCTGGAATTGGCTTTTCTTCGGGAGAGTCAGCGATCGGTGTTTCCTCTTCGATCTCCATAGGAGTTTCTTCCTTGGGAGGCTCGATGGCGGATAAATTCCTAGGAGCTTCGACAGCCCCAGATGCTTCTTGTTCGTAGGATAGATATTCTTCTACCCCCGGCAAACGAGTGCTGGAAGAACGACTCCTCGAACGATACAATTCCCGAATCTCACTTATGCAGGAGGTGTAAATATCATACCCCGTGACTTGGGAAACTTCTTCATACCAGCTGCGGAAATCGGCAACAGTGGAGCAGCCAGGCGGCGAATTGGGTAGAGTGAATTGCGCATGGGTTCCCCCGGCGGAAAAGAAGTACCATGCACGAGCTCCTTCATATAAATTCCCAATATGAGCCAATGCCGGGTTGGGATTGCCAACATAAAGCTGGTCATATCCGAATTGCCTAGCGAACCGAGAAGGCACGTAAGGCTCAATAAAGCACTTCTCCCGCAAGCGGAAGACCAGGTAGCCCAACCTGATCATGAGAAGCCAGTTGAATGTGCCTTCTTCCAAAGAAGACGAGCCATCAAAAAGCAAGTCCAGGAAGCGGGCATCCTTCACGTCAGCTCCGTCAAAATCAGGAGCACAACAGAAAATCCGATAACTATCTTCCCGAGATAGGAGTTGTCGAGCCCTGACTATGTAAGAATATGTCCACGTGGCCGACTCTAATCTCTGTACGAAGGGAGTATAAGCATCATCACCCTCATATACTCCTGTCATCAGTAAGGGGCAATGTAACACAAACCAGGCCACCAAATACGTGTATGGCATTGGTACACGGGGTGGGGGAGCTCTCCTAGCTTTCTTCTTGGTAGCGGTAATTTCTGAAGCGCTGAGAAGTTCTAAGGTCAACATCCTCAGGCCATTTTGTATACAGCCGACCATAGCGGTTAGGAGACTTACAGGTCTTCCATGCGCTAATAAAGTAGCTGGGTACACGACCTCAGCTAATATAGCCTCAGCTGGTTTTGTCGGTACCACGCACCGCTTCAGCCAAATCATGAAGAAGCCTGCGAGAAGAGCCACATCAGAAATAGGGACTGTGGCCTGGTGGTGGAAACTTTCAAACTCGATACCATCCTCAAAATCATCTTCCATATGCTCTGTTGTGTAGGTGGCATTAGAAGCCTTAATCTGAGCTTTGGCCATCTTGGGAGAGATGGCTGCAACACGAGAGACGGCTGCCTCTTTTCGGTTTAAGTTCTGAAAGAGATATTCTGCCCACGTGGTATGCATGATGCCTCCCCCACGCGTCCCACAGATTTGAGCACATATGTGAAAGTGGCACATCAACTCCCAGAAAGTAGCATAAATTTCTGGGTACGCCAACCTCAACTGAGAAAGCTCTTCGGTAGTAGGGATGAACTCTTCGTAGGGTGTTTTCCCAAGTGGCAATCCCGACACCGCTTGCATCTCATGAAGAGCAAAACCTAACTCTCCTGCAGGTGTGAAGAATGTGCAGCTATCAGGGTTATATTTCTCCAACATAGCGAAGAAATTATGGAAACTCTGCACAACTCCCCGTCGAACAGCTAATACAGGAATTGTGAGACCCGATTGAGTGAGCGATTCCTTAAGCTCCTCAAGAACAAAGTCAACCATACGGGTCCACCAACCTCCTTCTCCGGAACAAACCCATCCAGGGGATCTGAACGCTTGGGTAGAAAATTCACCATGAGTCATAAGGAATTGGCGAATAAAGATGTTCGCTGGGCGTGGCATCTCCTGAACCAGTTCCTTCTTCTCAAACAAACCAGGTCTCAATCCCTTGAGCTGCCCTCCGATTTGTGTACGAGCCCGTCGACCAGATCCGAACGACACATTTTCATTCTCTTTGACTATGTCAAAAGTCAGACCCCGACGGTAGCTTGCATTCAAAAAGTAGGAGAGGGGATACATCCTCTTCATGTTTGGAAGGAAGAAGTAGCGATTGTCAACTTTTTGCAACAGCTTCGAATCATCTGTATGTACGAGGTGATCATCGATGGATATACGATCCCCGAATATGAACGCAGGTTTGGGAAACCGGGCATGACCAGCAGGGGTCTCCATGTCCAAATCAGTGATCAAAACTCTAAGAGTTGAACATCGAGGAGATCTAATCATGTCCGTTCTCTCGGAGTCAACGAAAGTACAAAGCGGAACTGTGTTTTGAAGACTGAAAGTTTCATTTGCATCAAGACCGCTAATATACCCAAAATGATGTTCTTGCGAAAGTGGCACATTTGGAAGAAGCACTGCACAATTAAAAGCAGATGTTAATGAGCTATCGACATAAAGATAGAACCCAAAGCATAATGGGTTAAAGTCTCATGTCAAATCTCTAACGCGAGGGTCGAGCCCCGCGTCAGAATTTTTAAACGCGAGGGTCGAATCTCGTGTTAAAAATTTAGAACGCGAGGGTCGGGACCCAAAGGGCATCCCAACCCGCGTTTTCATCTAGTCAAAACGAGTCATCTTCCTCGTTATCAAGAACCCATCTAGGGTTTTCAGAAAACTTGCCAAAGCAAGTTCTTTCGGTCAACACTCACCATGACAGGGAGGCCCCTGCGACGGCGGTGGCGACGACAATGTTCCTGCGCGAACAAGAACACCGCCGGCGTCCTCGGCCGACGGCGTTTCAGAAGACGATCTGACGACTTTCTTGGAGCTTGAGCCTACTCTTCGAGGCGCCATTGATGCAGTCGATCGAAAGAAACGTTTTCAAACGAAAGAGACGGAGTTTGTCGGAGATCCCGCCGAAGTCAAACGAGATTTCTCGTTCTTGGAAATAGCCAAAATTTTGAGAGTCAAGTGACTCTTGACGTGACCACTCAGGTCTATTTATAACAGCAGTCAGGCTGTTGAGATGGCACGGGATTCTAGGAAAGAATCCCAACCATTTTCAAAACGCGAAGCCCACTATCGCGTTCAAATTTCAAAAGGGCAAGGCCCAGGCCCGCGTCACTAAGGCCTGAACCTCGCGTTCTAAATCCTAAACGCGAAGGCCACCTTAGCGTTATAACTCTTCCAAATGAAGAATCCATCTTTGATACTTAGCCTCTAAGTTCATGGGTTCTTTTCAACAGAGTGCATTCAAAACTCTGTATCTCCTCAACCCATCAGGTCAATATCACACCTCAGATGGTCATCATCCTAACAGAGATTGAATCCAGTTATTATCACTATCAATATAATTATAACTCCTCTGTTAGAATCCACTTATCGATTCTCATCAACCGAACGATAAGTCCTTAAAATCACTCAGATTATTGTCAATTTATTAGCTCTCTTCAACAGGGCAATAAATAACCAGTTTATCAACTCTTCTCAGTGGGGTAATGAAACTACCCGAAATCTTGTTCAAATCCTAAGTATCATAAGTCATCACTCCGATGATAACAACACTTAGTGACTTTCCCCAGCAAGATATAAAAGAATTTTATCCCCACAGACGTCACGTTAATATCACACCTCTGACAAATATCAACTTATCGACTCTCTTCAATAAAGCGATAAGTCCTCAAAATTACCCCGATCGCAATTTCTTTCTTGTCACGTTAAAACCACACCTCTGACAAATATCAACTTATCGACACTCCCCAATAGAGCGATAAGTCCTCAAAATTGCCCAGATCGCAAAATCAACTTATCGACTCTCTTCAATAGAGCGATAAACCCTCAAAATTACCCTGATCGCAATATTTCCCTTACCAAATCAGGACTACATCCCTGGCATTTATAGACTTCTTTCAGTGTTTAACATCAGAATAACACAGGAAGGATTCTGCTTTGCAACTCGAGTCTGGGAGAATAATCAAGCATTTATCCCCAGCAGTTGAAAATTTTCTAGAGTTATCTTATGATAGAAAATTTCTGAGTATTCTTTGTAATTTGTTGTCTAAAGTCAAAACATGATAAATGCAAAGAACACTAAAAGATCAATATCACTTTTTATTCAAAAGCCAAAAGAAAGTGATACAAGACAAACTTGTTCTTGTCAGAAGAACATTACAAAAAAAACCAAGTTCACTCGTGCATCAAATCAAAAGTTACGAGTTGAGTCTTGAGCTCAGCTAATTCTTTCTCGTGATTAGCTCGAACCATAGCTTCAGCCTTGGCCCGGAGTTCATCCGCACTTGGTGTAATGATGGCCGCCACTTTGTTCCTAGCCTCCTCTAGGGCTAAAGCCTGTGAATGATATTCCAAAGCACTGTTTGCATCCTGGGTGCTGAGGATATTGACGACGTTTTCTTCACGAGAAACTTCAGCCTTTAAGCGTAAGACTTCAGCCTCGACTTCAACAAGTCTATCACGGAGCGAATTCAGAGAAGTAGTCGAGCGTTCTAGTTCTTCTCGCTTCTGAACGTTACGCTCACGAAGCTCCGCAACCTGGCGCTCTTTCTCAGCTAAGTCCCGCTCCAGTGATTCCCGTTGTATCACTTCGACAACTTGAAGATTAGCCAGAGTTGACACAATTTGCGGTTGGAGGTCACTACGACCCATGGTCTCGAAGCGTTGTAATTTCTCCTCCAAACGGAGGATAATTTCTGAGCAGTGCTCGAACCATTGGATTTCGCCCACACTCCAGACCCCGTTTAAGCCTGCTTCCAGGAGAGGTCGAAAGGAATTCAAAGTCCCTTGACCATTCATCAGGGACTCAACCACCGTCTTCGCAAGAGTGTTCAGATACACCAAAGATATCTGAAGGAATTTAGGTGCATTAGCAAGCCTGACAGTCGCACCCGAAGACACCCCTTCAGCAGTTGAGATTGGTGCGTTAAGAGAATGGCTAGCAGGCGTTCCAGGTGCCGAAGCAGCAGAAGCAATTGAGATATTCAGTTGCGAAGGACTTGAGGGCAAAGTCATCAGAGCCTTCGCTTGAGATGAGCTTGGCCCAGCTTCCGTTGGGGTGAGGGAGATCTTCATCACCGCTTTCGGTGAAGCAGCTACCACAGAAGAGTCATGTAAGGTTTGCTCCGGCAAAGGAGCCGATACCTGCACAACCGGCTGTTCCAGAGGAGAAGTCGTAGCGGTAATTTCAGGTAACGCTACAGATGAAACAGTGGTTTCAGGTAATGTAGCAGGCGGAGCAGTTGCCTTGGGTGAGCCAGGTAAAAGTTGCTCTTATGGAAGAGCCGACGCCTGCACAGATTCTTGCTCTAAAGGAGCAGCTGAAGTAGTCCCGGGAGTAGGTGAACCTGCACGAAAAAATGGTCGGAATGCGGAAAAAGCGTGCGGGATAAGTCGAAACAAACTAAGCTTACCGGTGAGATAAAAAGGTGTATAACCAGATGCCTTATCAGATGGAGCCTTGGGAGCATCGTCAAAAAGAGTTATGTCTTCCATTGAATCGCGCTCCTCATCTTCTGCGTCATCACCCGGCAAGTTGCCAACTTCAACATCCTCATCATCTTTCTCCTCGTCAGCTTCACCGCCGATCGAGGAGCCCTTATAATCAACTCGTTCCTCATCGTCTTGAGCAGCTGAAGGTTCAGGAAGACTTGAGCCAGCAGCTGGTTTGGTGATACGTCCCGTTGTAGGACTGGGACTTAAACCCTCAGCTGGCAGTATTAAGGCTGAAGAGGAAGGAGATGGATTCTCTTCGATATCCCTCTGCTCCAATACCGGAGACTTAGGGAGGTCCATCACTGGAGCAGATTCTGCATCTGCAGCCATTAACTCGTCCTCCTCGTCCTCAGGGGGATGATAAGAAGAAGCTTCACCGGATAGGGCTGGCCCCTGGGAGCGAAGTCCAGTTCTATGTGGCAAGCCCGCCACAGACGACTCCTGTTGTCCTTCATCTACAGCAGCTCGGATGGCTTCAGCCATCAACTTGGGTTTTGGTTGGCCTTTGGGAGGAGAATCAACCAGCAGTTTCCGACGGGTTTGCTTATCATACTTACCGGCTTCTTCTGCAGAAAGTTTTCTTTTCCCCCATCGCTCTCGTAATGGGAGGCTCAGCCACACGTTGTTCTTCTCCTGGAGCAGGCTCAGCTGTTTGTTCTTCTTCCTGCCCAACAGGCTGGTTCTCAACGGCTAAGAACTCATCAATCCCTCTCAAACGGGATGTCTTTGACCCCCTCCTTAAAGAATACATGTGCCTAATGTCTTTCAGACACGATGAATTTATGTTGTAGTTGGGAGTCTGAGAAGCGGCGTAATACCAATTACAGAAGCTTATGGAGGTGTAGGAGTTGGCAGTCTTGTGGGGAAGCCTGAAGATGGCCTTGGTACAACCTGCTACAGAATAATACCAGGCCCTAGCTCCTTCATACAAGTTGCCCACAACCGATAGTTGAGGACGAGGGTTACCGACGTACAACTGATCGTAACCAAATTGGCGAGCAATCCTATAAGGTTGGTAGGGCTCGACGAAACAGTTGACGCCTTGCCGGAAGACTAAGTAGCCTGGCCGGATGGAGAGAAGCCAATGGAAAACACCTCCACTTAGCTGAGTAAATCCGTTAGGACCGGCTACGTCCTGATATTCTGCGCCATAGATACCGCCCTCAAAATCAGGGAAACAGCGGTAGATATGGAAGTGGGTATCTCGCACCAAGATTTGGCGAATCCTAACCATATACCCCCCTTCCCACTTCGCAGACTCTAGTCTTTGCACGAATGGGATGAATGAATCTTCTGGGGCAGAGGCTGCACTCATCAATGAAGGACAGTGGAGCACGTACCAAGCCATCAAATAGGTATATGGCATTGGTACCCTAGGATTAGGAGTCTTGAAAGCCTTGCGACCCTCGGACTCCACCTCTGTAGTGTCAACGAAGTCCGAGGTCAGCTCCCGCAATCCAAATTGCAAACAACCCACCATAGCACTGAGGAGGCTCACAGGCTTCCCGTGGGCTAAAAGAACAGCGGGGTAGATCACCTCAACAGCAAGAGCGTCGATCGGCCTGGTAGGGACGACACACCGCTTGAGCCACAGCATCAAATACCCAGCCAAAAGCGCCGTATCAGAGATAGGGAGCAGAGCTTGGTAATGGAAACTCTCAAATTCCGTATGGGCTGGGAAAACATCTTCCTTGGCCTCATTTGTGTAGTGAGAGGTAGCATCATCAATCCGGGCTTGGACTTCTTCCAAAGTGCTGGCCGATAATCGGGACACTAAGCCCCCCTTACTGGTCAAGTTCTGGAATAAATATTCCGCCCAAGACACTTGTTTAATGCCGCTTCCGCGGGCCCCCGTCAGCTGCATACAGATGTGGAAGTGACACATGACTTCCCATAAAGTGGCATAAATTTCGGGGCTGGCCTTCTTTAAAAGTTGGAGTTCCGCCGATCCCGGAACAAATTCTTCATACGGCAAATCTCCAAGAAGAAGACCCGAGACTTCGTGCATCTCCTGAAGAGCGAAGCCTAACCCCCCACAGGAGTGAAGAAAGTGCAAGTATCAGGGTTATACTTCTCCAGTATAGAGAAGAAGTGAAAGTGGCTCTGGATAATTCCAAACTTGGTGGCCCGCACAGGGACTTTCAAACCAGCCTGGGAGAGGGGCGCATCCAATTCGTCCAAAACAAACTTGGTCATCCGGGTCCACCACCCTGTCACTGGAGAATGAACCCAGCCAGGAGTTCTGAATCCTTGCGCGGGAAATTCCCCTCTCTTCTCCACAAACCTCTTAACAAAAGTCCTCGCGGGACTAGCCACTTCGCCAAGGGGATACTCCTTAGCGAATAAACCTGGTCGTAAAGCAGTCACCTGCCGGCCATAACCTGCCGAGCAGACCCCATGGAAAGTCAAAGTTCCAAGAGCAACTCCGTCTTGATCCTTAACCAAGGGCCAATCCATGTGCCTCGGGACGGATGCACACTGAAAATAAGATATGGGGAACATTCTCTCCATGTTGGGCAAGAAAAGGTTGCGGTCTCCTGTATGTAGGAAAATTGCAATAAGGAAGATAAAAGAAAATTTGAATTGATTCCTTTGATCTCGATTACAACTTGATTACAAAAGAGAGGAGAACGAAATTGGTTCTTCCCCTTTGTTTAAAACTGGGTTCTTCTTGGTAGCGATGGAGTGCTTCCTTCGATTGATAGCGTCGAACTTGCTCTCCGTTGACGATCCGACCGTCTCTTATCTCGTGGGAACGATGAACTTCTGTAGGAAGTTTTATACGTAACTCTTTAATGAGTTTAAGAACTCTGAACGAGTTAAAACTCTGTAGATAGAGTTGTTAGAACCGAAAATTCGGTTAATGATCAAGCTGTATCCGTTGTCGAAGAATCCTCTCGGATTTGATCTTCTGAGTTTGATTCAAAAATCCTATCTCCAAGGATTTCGTTGCTGCTAAATCTCCAACCTGTGCGGTTTAGATCTCTAAAATCCAACCTACTCACTCTTCAGTTTTCAAAGAGCCAGCCTCTAACTCTCTCGAGTTTGTTGAGCTTTTATAGGGGGATAAGGGGTTGTAACTGACCCCTATATCCGCTCCTACGTGGGCGAAAATCCCTCAGAACGTGGGATAAACGGTTCTGGAACCGTTCAACTTGTGTTTGAACAAGTCAAACGCCTACTCTGGCGTTCAGAACCCAACTTCGTGTCTTAGAATCGTGACGCGAGGGTCGGTGTTAGCTGAACATTGATGAACGCGAGGGTCGCTCGCGTTTTGGCTTGTTGCCTGCTTGGTGACGCGGGGGTCGGTGTGAGTTGAACCCTTACGAACGCGAGGGTCGCTCACGTTGAGTTGTGTCTTGGAAACGCGGGGGTCGCCTGCACTTCCATACTTGTGACGCGGGGATGACTTCCGCGTTTTAGAAGAAGCTTGTTGACTTGTGACCTCTTCTGTAAGATATTGCAAAGACCGTTGTTCTGTAATCATCGCTTTAGCTGTTGTGGAGTGTGAAAGTCGTCAAATTGTAACCTTCACTGTAGATTGTGAAGACTGCTGAATAGAGTTTCCATCAGTTGTCGGAAGTGTCGTCGAATTGTAACTCTTCTCGATCTATGTGAAAAGTCCTCCATTTGTAGTTTCTTCGCTTATCGACCCGAAAGCTATTTGATTATAGCTTCCGTTGTAGGAGCTTAGACGGGAATCAACATCCATGGTGTCTTTTAGACGAATATTTGCCCACAACTCTCTACCAAGCAACTCACTAACTAAGTCCAACCTTTTATTTCTAAAATCATTACACTGCTCATCAGCATCTCTATTAGTCATGCTGTTGTCGCAGCCATCAAGATCAATCATCTCAGAAATGAGGTTGTGTTTGCGGTGATTTGAAAGTCATTTGATGGTGACCTCTATCGTAGGGGCTTGTTTTAATCAGCTATCCACTGTGATTTTTAGACAGCCTACAGAACCCCCTCCAAAGTTTTCGAAAGTTCGCGGTTGACTGGGACGAATTTTCAGAATACTTTGGACCCCAAAGTCTTGTGAATTGATTGCTCACTCTGTCTGATCGAGCAAGATGATTTCAATGTTGTTGACTGTAATCTGTTTGTGTCTCTCGATAGACTCCCCTGCGGAGTCACCAATTTCTTCTCAGCTTTGGTCGCCTTGATGATTGCTGCTAGCTCTTATTTACCTGGGGCCGTGTCATAGCCTTGGTAGTTGAAGAGCTGCCATCATAATAATCCAATGCATAAACAAATTATGCATTTGAGAATTGGAACGCGTGGGTGAGCCCAGCGTTTGGGAATTTCAACCGACCCGAACGCGAGGGTCGGTTCGGGCGGGATTCTGATCTCGAATCCCGTTCGTTAGGATTTGACAGCCTGTCCAGCTGTCTATAAATAGACCGCTTTAGGTCAAATCAGAGTCATTCGACTCTCTTTAAAATTCCAATGAAAATCTTCGTTCTCTCCCCCGGCGAAGAACTGTTCATCTCCTCCGACGAGATCTCATGGCACCCAAGAAATCCGACGCCCCTCGTTCTTCCCGATCCGACGCCGCTGCGGCTCGAGAGTTGGCATCATCAGCGCCGGCCGGCGGCGCTGCCGTTCAGGCGAACATGCCGCCTCACCTTCCTTTGATCGGTGGTAAGTATGGCCTTCGTGGTCGTTGAACTTGCATCGGCAAGTTTTGGTTTTTGGACCCAACGAGGAAACTCGTTTCAGATGACGCGGGGCTGGACTCCGTCGTTTGGTATTTCTGACGCGAGGGTCGACCTACGCGTCTGAATTTTCTGATGCGAGGTTCGACCTTCGCGTTTGACTTTTCTGACGTGAGGTTCGTCTTTCGCGTTTGACTTTTCTGACGCGAGGTTCGATCTTCGCGTCTGAACTTAGTTGACGCGGGTGTCGACCTTCGCGTCTAACTTTTCTGACGCGAGGTTCGATCTTCGCGTCTGACTTAGTTGACGCGGGTTTCGACCTTCGCGTCTGAGCTTTGCTTTTGACTTAGCTGATTTTTTTCTTCGTTTTGCAGTGCGTCATACCAGCGAACCACTTCTTTTTCGCCACCATTTCGGACATGAAGGTGGCATGGACATGAATATGACATTCAACTCGCGCCAAGAACTCCCAGTCTTCAAAATTAAGGATAAGAGTCGCGCGGAGTTAGTCACGAAAGCTTCTCCCGAAACTCTTAGGACATTGGTTACGGATGTTAAGTTTGAACACACAAATCGTAAGCCAATAGTCAAACCTGAATACCTCTTCGGGGACTTTGTTGACTTTGATGCTGACACCGCTTATGACGGAAACTACAAGTGGCTGCGGAAAGTTGGAGACCGCACCCTTTTCTTACCCAATATGGAGAGAATGTTCCCCATATCTTATTTCCAGTGTGCGTCCGTCCCGAGGCACATGGATTGGCCCTTGGTTAAGGATCAAGATGGGGTTGCTCTTGGAAATTTGACCTTCCACGGGGTCCGCTCGGCAGGTTATGGTCGACAGGTGACTGCTTTACGACCAGGTTTATTCGCTAAGGAGTATCCCCTTGGCGAGGTGGCTAGTCCCGCGAGGACTTTTGTTAGGAGATTTGTGGAGAAGAAAGGGGAGTTTCCCACACAAGGATTCAGAACTCCTGGCTGGGTTCATTCTCCAGTAACAGGGTGGTGGACTCGGATGACCAAGTTCGTTTTGGACGAATTAGATGCGCCCCTCTCCCAGGCTGGTTTGAAAGTACCTGTGCGGGCCACCAAGTTTGGAATTGTCCAGAGCCATTTTCACTTCTTCTCTATACTAGAGAAGTATAACCCTGATTCTTACACTTTCTTCACTCCTGTGGGGGAGTTAGGCTTCGCTCTTCACGAGATGCACGAAGTCTCGGGTCTTCTTCTTGGAGATTTGCCGTATGAAGAATTTGTTCCGGGATCGGCGGAACTCCAACTTCTAAAAAAAGGCCAGCCCTGAAATTTATGCTACTTTATGGGAAGTTATGTGTCACTTCCACATTTGCATGCAACTGACGGGGGCCCGCGGAAGCGGCATTAAACAAGTGTCTTGGGCGGAATATTTATTCCGGAACTTGACCAGTAAGGGGGGCTCCGTGTCCCGATTATCGGCCAGCACTTTGGAAGAAGTCCAAGCCCGGATTGACGATGCTACCTCCCACTACACAAATGAGGCCAAGGAAGATGTTTTCCCGGCCCACACAGAATTCGAGAGTTTCCATTACCAAGCTCTGCTCCCTATCTCTGATACGGCGCTTTTGGCTGGGTATTTGATGCTGTGGCTCAAGCGATGCGTCGTCCCTACTAGGCCGATCGATGCTCTCGCTGTTGAGGTGATCTACCCCGCCGTACTTCTAGCCCATGGGAGGCCTGTGAGCCTCCTCGGTGCTATGGTGGGTTGTCTACAATTCGGATTGCGGGAGTTGACTTCGGACTTCGTTGAAACCACAGAGGTGGAATCCGAGGGTCGCCAGGCTTTCAAGACTCCCAATCCTAGAGTGCCAATGCCATATACTTATTTAATGGCTTGGTACGTGTTACACTGCCCTTCGTTGATGAGTGCAGCCTCTGCCCCAGGAGATTCATTCATCCCATTCGTGCAGAGATTAGAGTCTGCGAAATGGGAAGGGGGATACATGGTTAGGATTCGCCAAATCTTGGCGCGAGATACCAACTTCCATATCTACCGATGTTTCCTTGATTTTGAGGGTGGTATCTATGGTGCGGAATATCAAGACGTAGCAGGCCCCAATGGATTCACTCAGCTAAACGGAGGTGTTTTTCATTGGCTTCTCTCCATTAGGCCAGGCTACTTAGTCTTCCGGCAAGGCGTCAATTGCTTCATCGAGCCCTACCAACCTTATAGATTTGCTCGGCAATTTGGGTACGACCAAGTGTACGTCGGGAACCCTCGCCCTCAGCTATCAGTTGTGGGCAATCTGTATGAAGGAGCCAGGGCCTGGTATTATTCTGTAGCGGGTTGTACCAAGGCCGTTTTCAGGCTTCCTCACAAAACTGCCAACTCCTACACCTCCATAAGCTTCTGTAATTGGTATCACACAGCGTCTCAGATTCCCAATTATAACATAAATTCATCGTGCCTGAAAGACATTAGGCACATGTATTCTTTAAGGAGGGGGTCAAAGACATCCCGCTTAAGAGGGATTGATGAGTTCTTAGCCGTTGAGAACCAGCCTGCTGAACAGGAAGAGGAGCAAACGGCCGAACCTGCTCCCAGGGAGGAACAACATGTGGTTGAGCCTCCCACTACGAGAGCATCGGGGAAAAGAAAACTTTCTGCAGAAGAAGCCAGCAAGTATGATAAGCAGATTCGCCGGAAACTACAGGTTGATTCTCCTCCCAGAGGCCAACAAAAACCCAAGTTAATGGCCGAGGCCATCCGGGCTGCTGTAGATGAAGGACCACAGGAATCGTCTGTGGCGGGCCTGCCACGAAGAACCGGGCTTCGTTCTCAGGGGCCAGCCCTTTCAGGCGGTGCTTCTTCTTATCATCCGCCTGAGGACGAAGAGGATGAATTAATGGCTGCAGATGCAGAATCCGCTCCAGTGATGGACCTCCCTGAGTCTCCAATCTTGGAGCAGAGGGATATCGAAGAGAATCCATCTCCTTCCCCTTCTGCCTTAATGTCGCAAGCCGGTGACTTAATTCTTAGTCCTACAAC
Organism: Asparagus kiusianus; assembly: GCA_022839385.1. Taxonomy (NCBI): domain Eukaryota; kingdom Viridiplantae; phylum Streptophyta; class Magnoliopsida; order Asparagales; family Asparagaceae; genus Asparagus; species Asparagus kiusianus. Next base: position 10,599 of record BQKN01056772.1, on the reverse strand, counting down.
AGGACTTATGAATAAACCAGCTGTTGGCACAAGTCTTCCTGGATCTTCAGCTGCTCAAGATGATGAGGAACGAGTTGATTATGAAGGCTCCTCGATCGGTGGTGAAGCTGACGAAGAAAAAGATGATGAGGGTGCTGAAGTTGGCAACGTGCCAGGTGATGATGTAGAAGATGAGGAGCACGATTCAATGGATGATGTAACCATTTTTGATGATGCTCCTAAGGCTCAGTCTGATAAGGCATCTGGTTATACGCCTTTTTACCTCACCGGTAAGCTTAGTTTGTTTCGACTTATCCCGCACGCTTTTTCCGCATTCCGACCGTTTTTTCGTGCAGGTTCGCCAACCCCTGAGACTACTTCGGCTGCTTCTTTAGAGCAAGATCCTGTGCCGGCATCGGCTCCTGCAAGAGAGCAACATACACATGGCTCCCCTGCGGCAACTGCTTTGCCTACAGCATTGCCCGAGACCCCTGTTTCGTCTGTGGCGTTACCTGAAACTACCGCTACGACTTCTCCTCTGGAACAGCCGGTCGTGCAGGTATCGGCTCCTTTGTCGGAGCAAACCTTACATGACTCTTCTGTGGTGGTCACTTCACCTAAAGCGGTGATGAAGATCTCGCTCACTCCAACAGAGGCTGGGCCCAGCTCATCTCAAGCGAAGGCATTGATGGCCTTGACCTCAAGCCCTTCACAATTGAATATTTCGATTGCTTCTGCAGCTTCGGCACCGGGATCGCCTACCAGCCATCGTCTTAACGCACCAACCTCAGCCGCTGAAGGAGTATCTTCAGGTGCGATCGTCAGGCTTGCTAATGCACCTGAGTTCCTTCAGGTATCTTTGGTGTATCTAAACACTCTTGCGAAGATGGTGGTTAAGTCCCTGATGAATGGTCAAGGGACTTTGAATTCCTTTCGACCTCTTCTGGAAGTGGGCTTGAACGGGGTCAAGTGTGTGGGCGAGCCTCAATGGTTCGAGCGCTGCTCAGAAGTCATCCTCCGTTTGGAGGAGAAATTACAATGTTTGGAGACCATGGGTCATAGCGACCTCCAGCCACAAATTGTATCAACTCTGGCTAATCTTCAAATTGCCGAAGTGATACAACGGGAATCGCTGGAACGGGACTTAACTGAGAAGGAGCGCCAAGTCGCGGAGCTTCGTGAGCGTAACATTCAGAAGCGAGAGGAACTAGAACGCTCGACTACTTCTCTGAACTCGCTCCGTGATAGACTTGTCGAAGCTGAGGCTGAAGTCTTGCGCTTAAAGGCTGAAGTCTCTCGCGAAGAAAATGTTGTCAATATCCTCAGTACCCAGGATGCTAATGGTGCTTTGGAATATCATTCGCAGGCTTTAGCCCTAGAGGAGGCCAGGAACAAGGTGGCGGCCATCATCGTACCAAGTGCGGATGAACTCCGGGCCAAGGCTGAAGCTATGGTGCGGGCTGATCACGAGAAAGAATTGGCCGAGCTCAAGACTCAACTCGCAACTTTTGATTTGATGCATGAGTGAACTTGGTTTTTTTTTGTAATGTTCTTCTGATGAGAACACGTTTGTCTTGTATCACTTTCTTTTGGCATTTGAATAAAAAGTGATACTGATCTTTTAGTGCTCTTTGTATTTATCATGTTTTGACTTTAAACAACAAATTACAAAGAATACTCAGAAATTTTCTATCATAAAATAACTCTAGAAAATTTTTAACTGCTGGGGATAAATGCTTGATTATTCTCCCAGAATCGAGTTGCAAAACAGAACCCTTCCTGTGTTATTTTGGTGTTAAACACTGAAAGAAGTCCATGAGTGTCAGAAATATAATTCTGACTTGATAAGAGGAATATTGCGATCAGGGCAATTTTGAGAGCTTATCGCTCTATTGAAGAGAGTCGATAAGTTGATTTTGCGATCTGAGCAATTTTGAGGACTTATCGCTCTATTGAAGAGAGACGATAAGTTGATATTTGTCAGAGGTGTGATTTTAACGTGACAGGAAAGAAATTGCGATCGGGGCAATTTTGAAGGCTTATCGCTCTATTGAAGAGAGACGATAAGTTGATATTTGTCAGAGGTGTGATTTTAACGTGACAGGAAAGAAATTGCGATCGGGGCAATTTTGA
>BQKN01056761.1:144824-157289 GCA_022839385.1 Asparagus kiusianus | reverse complement strand
AAGGCTCTAGGTCCCAAGTTTTGTTCTTTTAGGATTAGGAACTCTATAATAAGCCAAACACCCCCATACTTTAAAATATGACAAATTAGGTTCTCGATCTTTCCATAACTCATAAGGGCTTATATTTGATTTTTAGGGTGAATCCTATTATGTATATAACATGCTGTGTACAGTGCTTCTCCCAATAAATTTAAAGGTAACTTAGCATTCTTAAGCATACAATTTATCATTTCTTGTAAAGTTTTATTTTTTTCAGCTAAACCATTCTGTTGGGGAGTATAAGGAGCTATACATTGATGAATAATACCATGTTCTTCACAAAAAGTATTAAAATTATCAAAAAAATATTCACCTCTATCAGAACGTAACACTTTAATTTTCTTTTAAAGTTGATTTTCAAATTCTATTTTGTATTTTTTTAAACATGTCAAAAGCTTCATCTTTTGGTCTTAAAAGATAAACATTCAAATATCTACTGCAATCATCAACAAAAGTGATAAAGTACGTTTTTCCTCTTCTAGTTAACATATCATTTAATTTACATATATCAGAATGTATTAAATCTAAAGCTTTAGAATCTTTGCGAGAAACACCTTAAAAAGATTTCTTTGTTAATTTAGACTTAGCATAGATTTCACATTTATCAAATTCACCATTAAAGTTAATGAAGACTAACTTTCTCATATTTTTCAAATAGAAAAAAATTTAAATGTGCTATGTAATCATGCCATAAATAAGAAGATTTAACAACGTAAATAGAAGACATAACTTTATTATTAATACTTGTGACGCCCTTGTTTTCACACATGGCTGCAGTCCAAGGTGAATTCAGAGATGTCAAACCTACCATGCACCAACAGTGTGCAACAACACGTTTCACCATCACAATAATATCTCTCTAGTGGAATCAACAATAAGTGTAGGCACAAAATAGGCAAAATAAGGAAAATAAATGCATTAGACATGATGTAGAAAGAGATATCTAATAACTATAATCATGTCTCAACTGAATAAATTGAATACAACTAAAGTCTGAAATAAATGTAAAGTATCTCAATATGAGTCAACTAAAAATAAACTAAGGTACATAGCCTTTACAAGATGAAATACAAAATTCTAAATATCCGAAAGAAAATATCAACTAAGGTGGAGTCTCATCTACTAAAACATGTGACTGTAACTAGGATGGAAGTCCGTCATCCTACGGTTCTCTGATACTCTGAGCTGCTGCCTGAAAGAAATTGGAAAATAAAAGAGAAACAACAAGAGCGTCAGAGCACTACAGCAAGATCATCTTCATCCGCCCCTAGGGGAAGGGCTACTAGATATGATGGAGGCTCTAGCTATTAAATATAGTCTACCTAGATCATTTATCCTGTATCTAAATGAAATTAATATTTAAAAACCTACAACACGAGACGTAGTACGTCGAACGAAATAATCCAAACACGGAAACGCTTATGTATATACCATATGTCTTAAATTATAGATAACTAAATATCAATATCAAACTAAGAAGAAACAATCTGAATAGAATTAATAATTACAAACTCACAACACAGAACTGGTACATCAAGCGAAATAATCCAAACAAGAAAACCATCATGAATATACCATATGTTTTAAATTGTGAATTGCTAATTATCAATTCCAAACTAGGAATAAAGGAAAGCAATACAAGGAAGTAAAGTCATCACAAATATCGGACCAATAATATTTTCCACTATACTTTGGAAGATAATATAAACAACAGTATATAATCATGCGTATCCACAAGATTAAAGTACCTCGGTAATATATAACTTAGCAATGAGTCATGTTCATAATGGTGTCAACAAAGACTCAGGCTATGTAGGCATCGAAAATTGCCGATAGGTCCCCACTCATAGCTCGGTGTTAACGATCGACGATTGGACATCGCTACCTAGTTCACAAGAGCTCAAATGACGCCGGTGAGCGACTAAAGCAAACCGACGGATTACGTGGGCCGACAGAACGTCAGAATCACGAGGATACGGGTTGACCGAAAACCCCGCGATCACCGCAATTGGACCAACGCCCGCTGTGCCCCGATCACCCCACAGATAATCCAACCATCGGGGCCTACAGAGCTCGCCGTCACGATTCCAATGCATCCGAAATCACTCAAATCCGAGTTCGGACGAAAAGTCAACGGCGAGTCAACGGCGAGTCAACGGCAGGACAACGGCAGAACAACGACACAGCCTCGGACTGCGTTGGGACACCCAAATGGGCCTCGGCAGGCCCGAGACACCCGAGGGGTGTCTTGGCAAAGCCAAGATACCCCAGGGGTGTCTCGGCCAGGTCGAGACACCCCAAGGGTGTCTCACATCAGCCCCCCTCTTGTTCGTATATAAATAGGCCCCTAGGGCCTCCTTTGTGAGGGGCTCCTGATTTTGCTCTCAATTCAAGGCTGAATTATCTTAGCCAAGGATTGTTCTGCAAGAGAGCGGCGAAGCCCTGCCGGAGTGAGGAGTCAGAGTCTGCAAGATAGCGGCGAAGCCCTGCCGGAGCAAGGAGTAAGGCGTTCTTCATCAGCTCCCTTCATTCACCCATCCTTTTCCTTGGTGTTGCCCTTCGCAGGCAACACTAAGAAGAGCTATTATCTCGTTTTAGCCGAGATATACGCTTATAACTTCTAGATCTCACGCGGATCGACGAAGTTCTGTTTCTATATCCCTCTGCGGATAGACGAAACTCTGCCGGATTTTCCCGGAAAGGATCTTGAAGAGTCGGCGGTCCACGGATATTGACGTCCCCGTCACAGGCCAACAACCCACGCAAGCGAGACCGTACCAAACCGGGATCTCGTGTTTATTTTCGTTAAAGTTGTAACCCTTTTGTTTTCATTTTATCCTGTTGTAACGCTCAAAGTTGTAACAGATCTCGAAAAAGAGAACATCAATGAAAACAACAACTTTTCACGAAAACAAGCTGGCGACCACAGTGGGAGCCACCGATCACGCTGCCGAGATCGGAGTGACGCAACCGGCCTTCAAGATCCGGGTGAATGAAGAGGTCGAGTACGAGTTCGACCAGCAGAAGTTCGAAGAGTACCTCTCCTCCTCCTCCTCCAGATCTGTCTCTCCGCATCGGCGCAGGAAGAACCCATCTCCAAAAAGGGCTTGCGGGATCTCCAACTCCTCAATTCAAGACCCCGCCGTCGCTGCTGCTACACTTGCACCACACAACGGCCTTGCGTCGATCAGTGTGGTCAAGAACGTAGATCCAACAGCACCAAAGGCAATGGGTGATGCTGCTCCAACTCCATCAAAAAGGGCGATCCAAAGACGCCGCCAACGCCTCGCTCAACAGCTCGCCAGGGCTAAGGAGTCGAAAGATGGAGTGCGCTATGCAGAGGATCTGAAGTCGAGGCAGCGACAAGAGCAACGACAAGCAATCAACCTCCCCTCCAAAACAGAAGCAAGTGAGTGGATCCGCGTCAAGAGGAACCGCTCCACGCTCGAGGAGCGAATCAAGAAGCGCCGCGCTCTACTCGCACATGCCCGGCTCCTCCTGAAGAAGGCAGAGGAGATGCAGCGAGAAACGGTGGTCAAAACACCGTCCAAAGGTAGATCGGTGTGGGTTCCTAAATCGACACCAACACTTCCAGCAAAGAAGGGCAAGATTATCGCCCAGAGTTCAACCAAATCAGAGCATACTCCTCCTGTACCGGCACCCTCAACGGAGCCAGGTAAAAAGGGGGATCATTCAAGATCCCAGGTTCCTTTGCCGGGTCGCCTTGGTCCCTTACCGGAGAACCGAGGTAGAATACCCGTCAAAGAACGGCTGGGACCATTGAAAGGTCCCCAAATTAAAAAACCAGACCGGGGGTCGAATCAATCCCCCCAAGAAAGATGAAAAAGGGAAAGCCCCTATCACCGACCGCACCGGGTTGCGAGTCGAACTAAAAGAGCCCGTTCGATTTCTACGCTCCCAAAAGCGTAAAATTGAACGAGCCACTCTTGAAAAATCTAACCATGTTTTGCATTCTCAAAGGGAAACACACTCGTCTGAGGATGAGCGTGTTATACCGAGGGACACCTACCAACATTCTGTAGGTTGCTCCAGCTGTCAAGCTGATGAGCTGTACTACAGGGCTGGGGGTGTAGAAAAATCTCGAAAGAGATACATACAGGATATGAAGTCCCACTGCCCGTGTGCCAACATTATCAAGGCAGTGCTGTCCGAGTGTTGCTGTGCTCAGACCCCAACAAGAATCTCGGTGTTCGAGAGACTCTCCAAGCCGAAGCGTTTCCACAAGAAGAAATCGCTCCGCCGAGAGGATGAATACTCGAAAGTGTCAGTCAACATGATCGGCAGAGGGGGATCAACACCACGTCTCAACTTGGATCAGCTTGCCGAGGCATCCCGATGCATGACGTGGTTGCGGTCAGGAACCATCAAACGAAAGAATTACCCAAGAGTACACAAGGGACTTTCCCTAGAAGAAGAGGAATCCGATGCTGATTCTGATACCTGCTCCGCCGTCGCATCCGACGACACAACTTCAAGTGCGGGCCGACCTTATGAATCGTTCATGATCAGCGCCGAACAAGTGTCGAAGATACTTGAAGAAGCCCTGGCCAAGCAAAAGGAGAGCTTCAAATTTGAAATGGATATGGCCATGCAGCGGATGAGGGAGATGCACGACCAACAGATCGCGGCGATGACGGTTCACCAAGGAGAACCGAGTCAACGCAATCCAGAGGAGCATGAACGGGAAGGGGATAATGTCAACGTCCCTCCTATCAACACCAGCAATGGGGGTGGTCCCGCAGAAGATAATGCCCAAGAGGACCACGCCGCCTCTCCCAGAAGCCACTCGAAGACCGAGACGAGTGAGGACAGGAAGATGAAAGACTTGGAGAGCAAAATCAATGCGTTGATGAGTGCTCAAGAGGTAAAAAGGTCTGGTATACCCTGCCCCTATCCAAGGGAGTGGGAATCAATCCCATATCCGGCAAAGTTTAATCTGATTAACTTTACGCCGTTCGATGGGAAGGGTTCCCCTACCCAGCATTTAATCTATTTCAAGTCTCATTTGGGAATCATTTCCGGAAATGAGCCCCTCATGGTGCGGTCATTCGTCGGCACTCTTCGCGGAGCTGCCTTCGATTGGTATCGCCGTCTCAAACCTGGGAGCATCAACGGCTGGGATGACATGGAGGACATGTTTCTAACCAATTTCTTTGATGATGACACCGAGGTTTCAATCGGCACGCTGTTCGACGAAAAACAAAAGAACGGCGAGACGGTTGAAAACTTCGTGAAAAGATTCCGGAACAAGGCTATGAATTGCAGGGATCCGGTCAGCGAGGATTTCATCCTCGAGACTTGCCACAACAACTTGACGCTCGACATCCTTGAAGCCATGGGAATGGCGCCGTCTAAAACCTGGAAAGATTTGAAGATGCGGGGAGAGCGAGCTGAACGATTCCTCAAGAGGAAGAAGGCGGAGAGAGGGCAAATACCCAACAATGCCCCGCAACCAAATTTTACCCCCAAGGGTAAAGGGAAGGCGCATGCAAATGCGGTGGTCGCAAATCAAGTCTTTGAAGTACAAGCACAACCACAACAGCCGCAACAGCCCCAGCAGCCGCAACAACAGCAACAGAGGGCGCCTCAACAACCCAGGTGGCAGCAACAGCCCCAGAAGCAAAAGGTAGGGGAGCCGAGGTTCCCAAAAGTCTACTCATTCAAAGAGGATGAAATCCTGGGTATTTTCAAATACCTCGTGGAGAACAACAAGATTAAGCTGCCGCCGATTCAGGATCAAGAAGATGCCAAGAGGGTCAACGATCCGAAATACTGCGCATTCCACCGAGCGGTGCACCATCCTACCAAGGTATGCTACGCCCTCAAGGACAAAATTCAGGCCCTAATCGATGTCGGGGTTATCACCATGAAACAGCCCAAAGAGAAGAAGGTGGGTGCAAACACCGTATCCATTAGCTTTGGATCTGTTCCCTCGAGTTGGTTCCAACACGAGTCGGTGATCAAAGCGGCGGTGAAGACGGTGAATGATGATCCGCACCAACAGCGTCAGAAAGGGCTTGTGCCACACACAGCCCCAAATGGCGAGATCTTATGGGTTCATCCGGACTTGATCACAGATGAACAGTGGGCCGGGACCTCTTCCACAAAGAACAAGAAGAAGTTGAAGAGGAAGGGCAAATCCTGTTGCGGAGCCTCTGCTATACCGGGGGTGGATGACGACAAAATTCCAACCTTCCCGCTTTCTGAGGATGAGCAAGAAGCTTTCGCAACCCGAAGCGGGAACGAATATCATTTCAAGTATCCGGATGCTACCGAGCAGTTGGGTACCAAAACCCCACCTTCCAAGACGCTGGCAGAACTGGGGATCTCAGCAATTCCCCCAACGCCAGCAGCTACGGAGAGAATCCCACAGAAGGATAAAGGAAAAGAGCCTATACGTCAAGAAGTTCAGAACCCGAGGCAGTCTCGATTCAATCATCCAATTGGGAGAGACAAACCGGGGAACACGAGCTCTCCACCGCATTTTGACATTATGGCGCAATTGGCCAACATCCCGGCCCGGATAACTCTATACGAGTTGCTGCGGTTGTCGAAGGATACACGGAAAGCACTACAAGAAGCCTTGAGTGATTCCGAAGCCTTCTTGACTCGGATCAAGCCATCTTCCGAAGAACCAGAATCATCAGCCCAACAATGCAATCTGGCGGCGCATCACTTCCCCTGCATCTCTTTCACCAAAGAAGATATGCAGACGAAGAACTCAAATCATGATAGGCCCCTATATTTCACCGGGCACATTGGCTCCAGCGTTGTCAACCGGATCCAAGTCGATCCGGGTTCCGCTGTTAGCATCATGCCATTCCGATTGATGCATCATCTCGGAATCCCGACTAGCAAATTAGCGTCCACTGGCACGACGATTTACGGATTCAACACCAGCGGATCCAAACCCTTGGGGAAGATCCGAATCAAATGCCAGATTGGAGATTTGAAGTCGGAAGTTACATGCTATGTGATTGACGCGGAAACTTCCTATAATTTACTGTTGGGTCGACCTTGGATCCACGGTAACCTTATAGTCCCGTCAACTCTACATCAATGCTTTAAATATGTGGGCACAGATAATGAAGTCAAGATGGTGGTCGCGGATAAGCAACCGTTCAAGGGATTGGAGAATTATTTCACCGATTCCCTTTTATACGGCGCTGAATCCGATACTGAACCATCGGCCCAAGGAACGGACAGCGGTGATGAAGCTGATACCGAACCAGGGTTTGATTATGATGGCAGTTTTGTTTTAAACGACATTGTACCCATTGTAATCAATCTTGACGATGATGAATCATCGGAAGATAGTTGTAATTGGCAACTTGCCGAAGAACTATCAATAAACGATGATTTAGAGTACTCGACGGGTCTCGATGATATCACTAACGAACTCCATGCTAACCCTGATTTGTATATGCCTCTTCAATCATTTTGTTTGACGAAGAAGCAGGTACACGACCCTTGCGGAACAACGCTTATCATCCCCGCAGGGATTGGGGGTGGAAGGGAGGTCGTCTACAGCAAAGGAAGAGCATCTCCGATACCCGACCACTTCATAGAAGAGGAAGACGACGATGATAAACCGACCCGTCATCTATCCAAATACGATGCGAAAGCGCGCAACATGATGGAAAGGCACGGGTATGACTTCAAGCTCGGAGAGGGTCTTTTCTTTGGTCGAGGTCCACGGGTTCCACCCCGGATGGCCTATGTACCGAAGGGAAAACCCGATGATTATTATCGTCATAAGAGAGGTCTGGGCTATGTCTCATCAGATGATGAGTGTGGCTGGCAAATCATCGACCAAATTGCTAACAAGACTAGGAAGGGATATTCTTCCGACTCTTCAGGTTGGGATTCCGACGCTAGTCTTGGTGATGTGTTTAAGAAGCTAATGTCGAACATGATCACGGTTGATCCAACGACAATAGAAGAAGATGACGAGATGCCAACATGGGAAGACCCGTGGGTTCATCACTTAAGCATGCAGTATGGCGATCGGTTCGAGCAAAGAGAGCCTCCTACCGAAGACCAAATAGTCCAGGTGAATATGGGAAGCGAAGAGAATCCAAAGCCGATATTCATTAGCGACAGCCTCCTACCTGAAGAGAAGGAGGAGTTGATTTCTCTTGTCCGGGAGTACATCGACGTGTTCGCCTGGAATTATGAGGACATGCCAGGTCTTGATCCCAATGTAACGGTGCATCGTCTCAACATTAAGCCGGATGTTAAACCAGTCAAACAACAGCAACGACGGTTTCGTCCGCAAATGATGGAAGCGATCGAAGCTGAGGTTAAAAAGCTCATCGACTCAGGATTCATTCGGGAGGAGCAACATCCCGAATGGCTTGCCAACATTGTTCCGGTCCTGAAGAAGAACGGGAAGATCCGGATATGCATTGACTTCAGGGACCTCAATGCTGCTTGCCCAAAAGATGATTTTCCTCTCCCCATCACGGATGTTATCATCGACAACACGTGTGGGTTTGAGAGGATGTCCTTTATGGATGGTTTCTCAGGTTACAACCAGATAAAGATGCATCCAGATGATGAGAAGCACACTGCATTCAGAATGCCTCTCGGCGTATTCTGCTACACAGTCATGCCCTTCGGCTTGAAGAATGTAGGTGCTACATATCAGCGAGCCATGTCGAAGATCTTTCAAGAGCATCTCCGAAAGACCGTCGAATGCTACGTGGACGATCTGGTCGTGAAAAGTCGTGATAAGAAAGATCACATCAAAGACTTGAAGACCATGTTCGATTTGATGCGGGCCCATCAATTGAAGATGAACCCTACCAAGTCTTTCCTCGGAATGTCCAGTGGTAAATTCTTGGGGTTCGTCGTCACCACCAAAGGTATTCACATCGACCCGGATAAAGTAAAGGCGATCAATGAATTGCAACCTCCGAGGAACCTCAAAGAGCTCAGAGGACTGCAAGGGCGATTGGCTTATATCAGTCGGTTTATCTCAAACCTTTTGGGGAAATGCCAACCGTTCTCCAGGCTCACAAAGAAGGGCGTGTCGTTTGTATGGGACGAGACCTGTCAAAAGGCGTTCGAGAGTATCAAAGAATATCTCTCGAAACCTCCCGTACTCGTTGCACCGAAATCGGGCAAGCCGTTCTTGATCTATGTCAAGGCGACGAGCCACTCATTAAGTGCATTGCTTGCACAAGATGACGATAACGGTCACGAGCAAGCAGTATATTACTTAAGCCGAACCATGGTAGGCGCAGAATCTCGATATCCCATGATTGAGAGGGAATGCCTAGCCTTAGTGTTCGCCATCCAGAAGATGCGGCATTATTTGGTCGGACAGACCATACATGTCATCTCCAAGGTTAACCCCGTCCGGGTGTTCATGACTCAGCCAGCTTCCATGAGTTGGCGGCTAGCAAAATGGGCCTTACTCTTATCCCAATACGATCTGCACTTCAAACAGCAGAAGTCAGTAAAAGGGCAAGCCATCTGTGATCTCCTTGCAGCCAATCCAACCACGGATACGGCCGAGATATGCGACGACTTACCTGACGAAACCCACGAAGTCAACGCAACTTCACACCAACAAGTGTGGCGTTTGTACTTCGATGGCGCTTCACGGGCAGCTAATGCCACAAGTGCTCCTGGATGTTCGAAGGTCTCCTCCGGAGTTGGGGTGGTCCTAGTTTCCCCAGGAAAACATGTGATGCCTCGAGCCTATTCATTAACCGAGCCATGCTCGAATAATGTGGCAGAGTACAACACACTGATTATAGGGCTCAATTTCACCAAAGAGCTGGGGGTTGAGTATCTCGAAGCTTTCGGTGATTCTCAACTGATAGTTAAACAAGTCCAAGGAGAGTATGAAGTCCGAAGCCAGGATTTGATACCCTACCACCAGATGGCGGTGGAACTGGCAGAATCGTTTGAAGGGTTCTTCATCGAGCACATTCCGCGGTTACAGAACACCCATGCAGATGCGTTAGCAGCTTTAGCTGTATCACTGGCGCAGCCTCCCGGGACGGAACAATTTGTTACGGTAAGAACTCACCAACTCTTAGTGCCGCTTTATGATGAAAATGGCAGGGAGGAAGAAGTCCAGGAGGTCCACACAACTCAGGCTGAGTTCGAACCTCGAGATTGGCGTTTCCCCATCATCGACTACGTCTTGCACGGAATCTTGCCAGAAGACGTGAAGGAGAGAGAGTCGATCAGACGAAGAGCTCCAAGATTCTACTATAATACGGAGAATCGAACGCTATACCGCAGGGGGTATGATGGCATGCTGCTGCGTTGCTTATCAACCAAAGAAGCTGAAGAAGTGCTTAAGGAGGCGCACGAAGGAGAGTGCGGCGCGCACCAACCTGGCCCCAAGCTCTATGATCGTATCAGGAGAATGGGATACTTTTGGCCCTCCATGATGCATGAGGCAATCGTATACGCCCGGAAGTGTCACGCGTGTCAAGTACACACGAATTACATGCACCAACCTCCGGAACATCTACATCCTTCGGTTACGTCGTGGCCGTTCGAGACTTGGGGAATGGACATTGTTGGTCCTATAAACCCCCCATCAGTCAAAGGTGACCGGTTCATCCTGGCGATCACTGATTACTTCTCCAAATGGGCTGAAGCAGTTCCACTCAGAGAAGTCAAGACGAGCAACGTCATTGCATTCATCAAGCACCATATCATCTACAGGCATGGTGTTCCAAGACGAATCATACATGACAACGGTCCTCAATTTATCAGCAACGCCTTCATAAGGTTCTGCGAAAAGTTCAAAATTCAGGACATCTCGTCAACAGCCTATAACCCCACAGCAAACGGGTTAGCTGAAGCCTTCAACAAGACTATCATAAAGCTCTTGTCAAAGCTTGTGAGAAATAACAAGCGGGATTGGGATGATAAGCTCGGTGCGGCTCTATGGGCCTATCGTACTACGGTGCGTACACCAACCGGTGCAACCCCGTACTCACTGGTGTATGGATGTGAAGCCGTTCTCCCTCTGGAAGTTCAAATTCCATCACTTCGGATCGCTCTTGCAACCCAGATGACGACCGAGGAACAACATCAGAAACGCCTTGAAGAACTTGAGATGCTCGATGAAAAGCGCCTGGAAGCTCAGCAGCATATTGAGTTTTACCAAGCCAGAATTTCTCGAGCCTTTGACAAAAAAGTTCGACAAAGGAGTTTTAAGGAAGGGGACTTGGTCTTAACCGAGAAACGCCCTATGATCCTTAATTCCAAGAAGAAAGGAAAATTTGAACCTAAATGGGAAGGACCGTTCGTAGTAGAAACAGTTTACTCGAACGGCGCCTATCGCCTAGTCACCAAAGATGGTGACCGGCTCATGATGCCAATAAATGGCAAATTTCTGAAGAGATACTATCCTTAGTATCCTCAGAAGAATTGAGGTACCAGAAAGTTCCCGGAAGAATACCACATCGGGGTATTCTTAGGGATAACCCGGTCGCTGATGAACGAGACGTTCGAATTCCGAATATTCTTGTTTGTCAGAATCTAACTCTCACAAGCACTCTTTTGCTGAGATGAGATCTAATCATTCAATGGATTAATCTTTCTTCACAAAACTTTCAGTGATGTTTGACTACTCATAGCCTCCACCACACAATTCCCACTTGGTCAAACCTTACTACAGTTAGGACCAAAGCCAAATTCCCCTCTCGATTCGTCCGATGAACGAGAGGTCCACAAATCGATCGATCAAACCCTTCTACGGTTAGGATCGTTTCCAGATTTCCCACTTGGTCAAACCTTACTACAGTTAGGACCACAACCAAAATCCCCTCTCAATTCCTTCAATGAACGAGAGGTCTAATTTCAAATCGAGTAACCAAACCTTACGACAGTTAGGGTTATCCGAGTCTTTTCGATCCTCGGAGTGGAGATCCCACTCCTAGTTTCACCTGTCGGATTCTGGGGGTGGAGATCCCACCCCGAGTTTCCTTTCCTACTGAAGATAGAATATAAAATTCTTCCTCTTCAGAGCCAAATGACTAAACCTTACGACAGTTAGGGTCGTTTGAACCTTTCGATTCGATAATCAAACCTTACGACAGTTAGGATTATCCGAATCTTTTCGATTCTCGGAATGGAGATCCCACTCCTAGTTTCACCTGTTGGATCCTGGGGGTGGAGATCCCACCTCGAGTTTCCTTTCCTGCTGAAGATAGAATATAAAATTCTTCCTCTTCAGAGTCAAATGACCAAACCTTACGACAGTTAGGGTCGTTTGAACCTTTCGATTCGATAATCAAACCTTACGACAGTTAGGATTATCCGAATCTTTTCGATTCTCGCAGTGGAGATCCCACTTCTAGTCTCCCACTTTCCCATGTCTTTGCTTTTAGAAAAGACAGAGATGAAGTCGACGCCTAACACACGTTGCCG
>BQKN01056761.1:128969-144814 GCA_022839385.1 Asparagus kiusianus | reverse complement strand
AAGACGAAGCCTACGTATTCAAAATCGTAGCACTTTCCCCTGTCTTTGCTTTTAGAAAAGACAGAGATGAAGTCAGCGCCTAACACGCGTTGCCGGGTAGTCTTTCCCGTGAGAAAGACGAAGTCTATGTATTCAAAATCATAGCACTAAGTCTAAGAGAAGCAATTTTCTTAGCGCAACGTTATATGCAGAACGGATTTAAACAACCTGCATACTAGCCCGATTCAAACGGTAGTCGGTAAAGGCATATCAAACCCGTTGAAGGCTGGGGGTTTGCCAAAAACCCCGAAGACTACACCGATTAAAGAGGATACTGCAGCATGTCAGGCCCATTGAGGGCTGGGGGTGTACCAAAAATTCTGTAAAGAAACATCAGGAAAGAAGCAAAAGCAATTCTCCTAACACATCGGCTTATCAAACCTGTTGAGGGTTGTGGGTCGGCCAATAGAAATCCTACAAGTAGCGTGACCATCAGGTTCACAATCAACAGAGGAACATAACCAGATCAAACTAAATAGAGATACAAGAAAATGTCTCAAATCAGATCTAACAGACTGAAGGAAGCAAGCTTAGCCTTAACAGCAGCAATCTTCTCGGCATGTTCCGCTCGAACCCTTTCCCCTTCCTCCTTCTGAAGCCGAGCATAAGCAAGAGTGGCGGCAGTGTCGGCAGTTACGCTTTCTCGGCGCAACGCGCGAAGAACCTCCAACTCTCCTCTATAAGCATTCTGAACTCTGGTGCTCTCAAGCTCAAAGTCTCTTAGAGTCCTCTCCCCTTGGACAGTCCTGGTCCCAGTCCTATCAGCCATATCGTTATAAGCGTCCATTTTGGTCTGCAGATGACGTTGCCGTTCATACAAGTTCGCGACAATTACTTCTTGCTCTGATATGCGCCGCATTCGGGCCCTACGTTCATGTGTCCTCTGAATCTGAGCATCGAGCATGAGTGGCGTGTCCTCATCATAAGAGTCGAGGTCTACCAACTCTTCCAAATGATATATCAGTTCCTCTAAGCAAGTCAACGTCGCCTCACATTGTCCGGCTAGCCGGGGGCCACCCACACGCCGAATGTCCTCAAGACTGTCTTCTATGAAAAGGGACAAATCAAAGGATCTCTCCTGTCCACAACTAATGGCATCGACCGTTTGTTGCACAACCCTCTCTATCTTTTGAAAAACGTCCTGCACTGATTCGGGGACCGAGGAGACAGATCCTTGGTCGGATATAATTGCAACAACGGGATCCTCTTCCCCTTCATCGTCGGATATCAGGATGATTTCGCGGCTGCGACCGGTAGTCGTATGAGAAGGAAGGCTACCACCGGAAAGCTCGACTACAACAAAGCATAAAGATGGTGTCAAAAAATCTATCTCGTAAAAGCAAAACGAGGTTGCTCACGGGATAATTGGCGAAGACGATTTCGAGTGCCCTACGCCAGGAGGACGGTATACAATCACGTAAATCACGTGATAACATATACCGACCTATAAGGCGTAAGGAAACACGAGATCGCCCCAATATACCCGAAGACTTGAATTGGCTAAGCAAAACAAGTCTGAAACCTTAACCCCCGCGGGAGGGGTATCGGTTCTTCCGTCATGACCCGCGAAAGGTCAATCCGGGGTACAGAAAATGTAAATTCTCACCCCCGAGGAAAGAGGCCACTGAGGATGATATCTTAGGAACCTCCTCCTCGCTATGCTGTGGGCGAGAGTGACTCCCGGAAGGTCGAGATCGACGGGGAGACATCGCGAACCTGCAACAAAAGCAGTACATCGGGTACAATATACATACACGAAATATTAAAAAAAGGGAAATTAAGCACTTGGACTTGAAATCCTATAAACAGATAGGATTTTATAGTTAAAGTCTAATTAAACCTATAAATTTCGTGCCCACGAAACGATAATTGTCGTTTTCGCGGTGAATTTTGGTGAAATACCCAAAATACCCCCCGTGCTCAAGGTCAAATTCAGGTCAAGGACACGTGTGATTCGGGTCATGGTCATCATGCTTGATCACCCCGGTATCCCACAACATTGGTTAAATTCTACAAATAAGCCCTTTTGCAGAACTTAGCCAATTTTGCATAAAAGCCCCTCCACGAACTTTTGGTTTGCATCCACATGCTTTTACCAAAAATTCGATCAGGGGTTTGGGGTTTAAACTTTGTGGATTTCAGCCCCAAATTCGTGGCCCTTTTGCAAATAAACCCCCCCAAAATTTTCAGAGGCTGTTTTGCAAATAAACCCCTCAAACAATTCCTTTGATCCTCTTGCATAAAGCACCCCACATTTTCTCCATCAAATGGACATAGATCCAACCCACAAATTTCAGTTCCCCTTTTGCAAACAAGCCCCCATGAATTTTTTCACAAAACCCCCAAAAGATTTCGGCCATAGTGCAAATTTTGCATAAAACCCCCAAATGCTTGTGCATATGCCACCCATCATCGAAGATCCAATCTTTTGACAAAAAAGTTGTGGTCTTTACATATGAACCCACGATCTACCCCCATTACAAGCATAAAGCTATAATCTTTCCAAAGAAAAGGAGGAGAGTTTTGTAGAAAGAAAACTTACCCAAATTAAGAGCTTGAGCTTGAGAATGAGAGGAGCCCTAGCTTAAGAAGAGGATAATCTTTCGGCCAATAAAGCTCGCCCAAAATCCGAGCTCCACTTGAGGGGGGCAATAGGTTCTTGAAGGCAAAAAATGGAGGAAGGTTCTTGGGGAAGGAGAACATACAAAACCGAAAAGAATAGAGGGGGGAGGGGTCGGTTTTGGAACAAAAGAAAGGAGAAAAATTTTTGAAATTTGAAAAGGGGGGGACCATAAGGAACAAGACAAAAGAAGCAAGAAGACAAATGAGAGAGGGGGGGACCAACAAAATGGGCCAAACACCCCTTAGGGTGTCTCGGCAAAACCGAGACACCCCAAGGGTGTTTTACCCGGGTTTTGACCCCTCGAACGATTTCTTGATTCCCCGAGTTGTCTTCCAACCCCCCGATGTTTCTAAAAATGTCTATTCTCCACCGATTGTTGAGTATGTGGGCGAATTCCACAAAATGATTATCGACGGTTCAAAACCCTAAGGTGGACGCCTGTCAACGCGTAACCTTAGGTCAACGCCGGACAGCGCGTTGCAACCCACGCGGTTCCAAAACCCTAAGGTGGACGCTGGTCAAGCGTAACCTTAGGTCAACGCCGGACAGCGCGTTGCGTCAAAAGTCAACACGTGGCGACGAAAGTCAACACGTGACGACACAAGATAACCCACGCGGTTCAAAACCCTAAGGTGGACGCCTGTCAACGCGTAACCTTAGGTCAACGCCGGACAGCGCGTTGCAACACAAGCGGTTCCGAAACCCTAAGGTGGACGCCGGTCAACGCGTAACCTTAGGTTAACGCCGGACAGCGCGTTGCAACCCAAGCGGTTCTGAAACCCTAAGGTGGACGCCGGTCAACGCGTAACCTTAGGTCAACGCCGGACAGCGCGTTGCTACAAAAGTCAACACGTGACGACAAAAGTCAACACGTGACGACAAAAGTCAACCCACGCGGTTCAAAACCCTAAGGTGGACGCCGGTCAACGCGTAACCCTAGGTCAATGCCGGACAACGCGTAACCTTAGGTCAACGCCAGACAGCGCATTGCGACGACGAAAGTCAACACGTGGTGACGAACGTCAACGCGTGACGACGAAAGTCAACCCAAGCGGTTCCAAAACCCTAAGGTGGACGCCGGTCAACGCGTAACCTTAGGTCAACGCCGGACAGCGCGTTGCGACAAAAGTCAACACGTGACGACGAAAGTCAACGCGTGACGACGAAAGTCAACCCAAGCGGTTCCAAAACCCTAAGGTGGACGCCGGTCAACGCGTAACCTTAGGTCAACGCCGGACAGCGCGTTGCGATAAAAGTCAACACGTGATGACGAAAGTCAACGCGTGACGACGAAGGTCAACCCAAGCGGTTCCGAAACCCTAAGGCGGACGCCGATCAACGCGTAGCCCTAGGTCAACGCCGGACAGCACGTGGCGATGAAAGTCAACACGTGACGGCGAAAGTCAACCCAAGCGGTTCCGAAACCCTAAGGCGGACGCCGGTCAATGCGTAGCCCTAGGTCAACGCCGGACAGCGCGTTGCAACAAAAGTCAACACGTGGTGACGAAAGTCAACACGTGATGACAAAAGTCAACCCATGCGGATTCGAAACCCTAGGGCATACTCCGGTCAACGTGTAACCCTAGGTCAACGTCATTCAGCACGTTGCAACAAAAAATCAACCGAAACCCTCAAGTCAACACGATGTGACAGGGATAGCAAGTTCAAAAGTCAACTCAATGACACGAGCCAAACTCAACTCATCAGCTGTAGATTCGAGACTTCGACGACGGCCAGGCGATAAACGCAGCGCCGGAACAACTTCGGTTATTCGACAAAGCACCGGATAAACCGAAGATCGAAAGAGCCAAGAGTTAAAGCGAACCACAGGTCCCTTAGGCCGACTGAAGGCTGGACCAATCATATCCAAAGTATTCCGGTCTCTTCTATAAAAGAAACGAGTCCGAAACACTTTGGAGGGGGTATCTGTAGGCATCGAAAATTGCCGATAGGTCCCCACTCATAGCTCGGTGTTAACGATCGACGATTGGACATCGCTACCCAGTTCACAAGAGCTCAAATGACGCCGGTGAGCGACTAAAGCAAACCGACGGATTACGTGGGCCGACAGAACGTCAGAATCACGAGGATACGGGTTGACCGAAAACCCCGCGATCACCGCAATTGGACCAACGCCCGCTGTGCCCCGATCACCCCACGGATAATCCAACCATCGGGGCCTACAGAGCTCGCCGTCACGATTCCAATGCATCCAAAATCACTCAAATCCGAGTTCGGACGAAAAGTCAACGGCGAGTCAACGGCGAGTCAACGGCAGGACAACGGCAGAACAACGACACAGCCTCGGACTGCGTTGGGACACCCAAATGGGCCTCGGCAGGCCCGAGACACCCGAGGGGTGTCTTGGCAAAGCCAAGATACCCCAGGGGTGTCTCGGCCAGGTCGAGACACCCCAAGGGTGTCTCACATCAGCCCCCCTCTTGTTCGTATATAAATAGGCCCCTAGGGCCTCCTTTGTGAGGGGCTCCTGATTTTGCTCTCAATTCAAGGCTGAATTATCTTAGCCAAGGATTGTTCTGCAAGAGAGCGGCGAAGCCCTACCGGAGTGAGGAGTCAGAGTCTGCAAGATAGCGGCGAAGCCCTGCCGGAGCAAGGAGTAAGGCGTTCTTCATCAGCTCCCTTCATTCACCCATCCTTTTCCTTGGTGTTGCCCTTCGCAGGCAACACTAAGAAGAGCTATTATCTCGTTTTAGCCGAGATATACGCTTATAACTTCTAGATCTCACGCGGATCGACGAAGTTCTGTTTCTATATCCCTCTACGGATAGACGAAACTCTGCCGGATTTTCCCAGAAAGGATCTTGAAGAGTCGGCGGTCCACGGATATTGACGTCCCCGTCACAGGCCAACAACCCACGCAAGCGAGACCGTACCAAACCGGGATCTCGTGTTTATTTTCATTAAAGTTGTAACCCTTTTGTTTTCATTTTATCCTGTTGTAACGCTCAAAGTTGTAACAGATCTCGAAAAAGAGAACATCAATGAAAACAGCAACTTTTCACGAAAACAGGCTATCAGATAATTATCACAATGTAAATCCTTACAAAGTTTAATTCATCACATTTTCATGCAGGACAGGCTACCAAATCAGCATTCTAATAGCGTACACAATTGTTTAGTCTCATCGCATTAACGTGTGGGATGAACTACCAAATCAAAGCATCCTAGGTATACGACTCACAATCCTCATCGCATCTACGTGCGAGACGGACTGCTAGATCAAGCATCCTAAAACCCGACTTAATGGCTTGTACTATTGGTATATCGATGCACTATCCCAAGTAGTACTGAGTGTTTCTTATCAACGATATCCATACATGTATATCTATGTGGTTTTAATTAATTATTACCCATACGTGGTCGAAACAATACTTATGATAATCCTCTTCAGAATGTCCATGTATGTGTCACAACTCTATTTGTTGGCTACATGTGTATCGTCGTACAGCATGCACCCTGTGTTCATGTTTTAACATACAAGAGAAAATACCTCAAACAAAAGAAGAACACAAGTATCGTACTCGTAAACAGTACCGTACATATAAATAGTAACAGTACTTATAAATAATACATGTACGCATGAAAAATACCAGTACTTATAAATAGTACCCGCACGTATGAATAGTAATAGTGTAGATACAAAAAAAATTTATATGAACAAACCTTATAAATGAAACTTAATGTGATGATGATAATACCTCATAAAATTCAAAACTAATGTGAGGGATATTACCTCATACAAAATAATAATCAATATGAGGTGTAGTACCTCACATAAATGAAATTAAGTTGAGGATGATAGCAGTACCTCATACAAATTGAAATCAATGTGAGGTGTAGTACCTCATATAAATGAAAATTAAGTTGAGGATGACATCAGTACCTCATACAAATCCTAAACAATATGAGGTGTAGTACCTCGTATAAATGAAAATTAAGTTGAGGTTGACAGCACCTCATGTAAATTTGAAAGTCTTGTGAACATAAGCCTTTGCTATAAAATTTAACTCGAGGATACCCACCCTCATACTAACCTTATTTCAACATAAAGGGATAAGGGCTCTCCATTTACACTTATTTTAGAAACATGAAAGATAAGCAGATGGGCACTTAAGAAATGAAAAGCAAAGAAGATGTTCATTATGATAAACGAACGCAACAATCTTGATAAGGAAGATTCGATGAGGAAGTTACAATAACTCTCCCACCAATCCATTTTAAACACATGGCGATAACTTCCCCTTGGTTTTTAATATAAATTGAGACCTCATTTGCCATTCGAGGGGGGGGGGAGGAAAAAAAAGGAATGACAGAAAAGAGAAGGAGAGATTGAAAAGAAGGAGAGACTTAGAATTTTAAATAACAACGACAAGGTCCTCTACATTTTTATTTTTGAAAGGGAGGGTTTCAGAATATTGTCTAGAGACCCAAGATCTCATCTTCTTTCTCTTCAGTTTCATAATACATTAGAAAGATAATAAAATCAATATTTTTCTGCATTTAATTTCTAACTCTATTGAATTCTTTGCTTTCTACTAATCAGGGTTTTTTTTAAACAAGAGTAATTAACAGAAAGAGATAAATTTCTGGAAGCATGCACCTCTTAATTTTTTTTACAAACAAAGTGATACTAATTTCTAAGAAGTAAATATTTAAAGATTGCTCTATTCTTCTTGAGATTGGTGTTACGGCTTGGTCAAGAAGAGATTAGCCTACTCAAATATTATTACTTCTTTAATGGATACTAGCACCACTTTGAACTTTTTTTACAAACTATACATGTCGGGCACTCTGACGCTTAGAAAAAATTTGGCGACCATAGTGGGAGCATGCTTTTCCCCTCATCTTTTAGAAAGCAAATATTAGATGACATCTTGTGCATAAAGCATTAAAAAAAATTTGTACACAAAGCACTAAAACATTATTTCTGCATTCATTGTTCGCAGGTAAAATGGCAAGTCATGCAAGCAACTCAAATGTTAATGGCACAACTCAAAAATTTGTTTCCATGCAAATTGATACATGGTGGGTGCTGGTCCCTGTGGAGATGGCCACAGTGGAAAATATTTCGCGATCAACACCATGCCCTGTCCCACAACCTAAATATTCTATTCACCCAATGTATGCTGACGTAGACAATGATGGCTTTACTCCTGTGGTGACTAAGGCTATGAAGAAAAGGATGAGGAAATCACCCTCAGTCCAAGTTCATGTCCCTAATACTCAAAAGCTTAATGTAAACAGGAGGAGTGCCCCGGGTGGTATTATCCGTGAGGATCATAAAGATGTCCTTAACAATAAGGAAAAACCACCCACCTTTCATGTTCGAAAGGGTAAGGGAGTGATGGAAGAAAACATGGATTCCTCTTCAGTTGAAATGAGGCACTATGTTGCTCAAAGGCGTTTCCCTCATATTGGATGCTCGAGAGATATGGAGGCATTTGGAGCAAATTCTTATGATAAGGAATTCCCTCCTCTTCAATTGCCCAAACATCAACAACCAAAAGACCCTATTAAGAAGGAAAGTTTTTTTAGAACACCAAGTAGGGAAGTGCCTGCTTCAGTGCAACAAGTTCAAGTTAATGACCCCTCAAGGGAGACGTCAGAGTAATACTATACAAGCCCCTCTGCTGTTCGCCTAGGCAGGACTAAAGTGAGGGGTCACCAAAATGATGCTCCTCATTCTTGGCACTATCAATTCTATTCGGGTAAACCAATGAGCTATGAATCTAAATATGATTCAACCTTATCTCCTCGGAGCAATATGTTGGAGTCAAATGAAGATTACTTGGAATGAAGACAATCTCCTCGATATCATTCTGTTGAACCAACTGATTATAAAATTGGAGGACGATACTTCTTCGGACATCATATGCAATGTGTTATACCTCAAAGAAATGAAAGGGAAGACACTCATGTTTATAAATATTATGAAAGAACCCACTATCAGCATCAGTATTATCAACAACCAACCCATTACTACGAACCAGCATTGACCCCAGGAGGGCATCGTGTAGTGACACGATGGTTGATGGCTAGGGAGTATCGACTGCTTTTACAAGATAGGGCAGGTCATGATCTTTCCTCTGAAGATAGAAGGGGAGTTCGTTGGTTACGTTAGCACTTATGTGAAATCAACACGGTGCCTGATTTGAATAATCCTCACCCTAGTCATGTCATGAATGTCATGCCTGTTAGTGTGACTGATGAGGAAGATATGTATTTTAAAAGGAGGTGTACTATTGTACCGAAACATCAACCTATGATGAGAAGTCAGTCTAGGTCACAATCTGTATCTCTTGAAGTTGAAAATAATGATAATGAATCATCCGCTTCTTCTTATTCTCGTTCTCACTCTAATTTATTAGGCACAGAACAAGTTTTGACAACTAATGAAATGTCCCTTGATGATAAATTGATACAACTTCAAAGAGAGCTACAACAGAAAGAAGAAGAAATTGCTCAACTTAGAGCACAAACTTTTGCGAATCCTTCCACTTCAACAAATAATGCTTCAGATGTTCAACATCACCTAACTGCAGTTTCACTTGATACAGTACAAAGGCTCATCACTGAAAGGGTCAGGGTACAGTTAATGCAAAATCAGTATGTAATGAGACCGGGCTATATAAAGCCTTATCCTGCTGAGATTAACATGATTCCCTTCCTTGTAAATTATCGACAACCTCAATTCGCCAAATTCAATGGAAATGGTTCGCCACATGAGCACATCACTCACTTTCTAGTAGCATGTTAAGACAGTTTGTTCAAACACTTTCAGATCCTGCATTCACTTGGTATAGTAAACTTCTGCCTGGATCAATAAGAAATTGGGAGCAGATGCAAAAAGCCTTCTTACAACGCTTCTATAATACTCAAAGGACTGTGGGCATCACTGAATTAACTCAGATAGAACAAGCCCATAATGAGAGGGCATCTGATTTTATTAACAGATGGAGAAATTTGAGTCTCCATTGTCCTTAGCCAATTACAGAACCAAAGGCTGTAAGGATGTGCATGAACAAGCTTCAACCAGAAATGGCAGTTCATCTTCAAGGTGTATGACTTTTGAAGAGTTGGCATCTAAGTCAGCTGATATAGAAAATTATCTCAATCAATTGAATCATCACTCGGACAAAGGGAACCATAAATTTTTTGAACATGGGCTAGACAAAGGAAAGAGAGATCGCACCCGTGATAAGAATAAACATGTGATGGAGACATCTGTGGCAACACAATATATAAAGTTCGACCAAATGAGGCCAATGTCCAGTTGAAGAATGTAAAGTTTAATGGTGTTGGGAAGCCAAAAAGTTTGAAAGAAGACTTGAAAGGGAGTATTCCTTTCCCAAAGAAGTGGTTGAGGATTTCTTTAAGGGATTAACCGAGATAAAGCTGGTACAATTAACTGAACCTCGTCAAGTAAATGAAAATAATAAGAGGCACGATGATGGACGATATGGTAAGTATCATCGCACGCCAGGACACACCTTAGAAGAATGTTTTGTTTTTAAAGATAAAGTTTAAGAAATGATTGATGATGGAACCATTAATCCTGCATTGCTTAAAAATTTTAAGAAAGGAGGATAATCCGTCACTATGGTGTCTATTAGTCAAGTAGATGAAAAGGCTTTGCCTAAGTGCATAGACACTTTAACATTATCATCATATGCAGCGCCTTATGTACCACCATCATATAACCCTATGGAAGATTCATCATTACTAGTGACTCCCTCAAAGGTGCCATGTCATGTAATCCATATGTAAGAGTTGTGGTTCCCTTCAACTCCACCGACTATAATGGAGAGGAAAAGTAGGACTCCAACATAATTTCCTATCCTCGCATGCTCAGTAAAACAATCTCCACCATCCCACATAAAGAAGCGTTTGTTTGTTAAGGATACAAAATTTAGTAGGGCAATGCCGGTTTTAATACCAAGGCAAGACTCAGCCTTACCAAAAATCCCATTGCCTACAACAGATGATGACAATTCGAGGTCAGAACCCGAGCAGCTCTATACCAATCAAGGCAGGCCTTATGTCAGCAAGAAACAAAAAAGGAGATAGGCTTTTAAAGAAAGGGTTAAAGATGCGAGGAGCAACCTTGTACCAACGGGGGCAGCTCGACCTCCTCTTTCCAAAAAGAAAAGAACTCCTAAATACAAAATACTTTGTAAAGTGATGCCAACGGAGGAAATTAAAGGATTTATTGCAAGGATTTCTCATGAAATTTACATTAATAAGCCTCAAGTGGTGGATAATAATACCCCTTGGGTAGATGATTTACATTGCTATACTGTTGGAGTTGTGGAAGGACATGATGGACCATTATGCTTCCCAGAAGAAACTCCTGAGGTTAATATTACCACTCATTCTGGATTTCAGACAAAAGAGATCCGTCCTCCTCCTGTTGAGTACATAATGCCTCGCAAGGAAAAATCTCAACCTCCTGATAATGTTACTCCAAATATGGCAGGTCCTTCAGAGACTGTCAAATACAATGTACTTGCACATCTAAAGAAAATACCATCACTTCTTAGTGTGTATGATGCTTTGTGTTTGTCTTCTAATTTACGAAAGGCATTTGTTAGCGCAATGCAATTTCCTGATGACTATAGGGTAAAGTAGCTAATGTGGATACAAATCCACTCGAAGTCTTAAATATTGAATTCACTGATGAAGACCTTCTGTTGGGCTCAAAGCTTCATAGTCGACCTTTGTTAGTCACGGGTGATTTAGAAGACAAGTCAATTAATCGAATCATGTTGGATTGTGGGTCTGCTATAAATTTAATCTCTTTAAGGACGTTGACAAGGCTAGGATATACTATAAGAAATCTTACAAGAAGCAACATCGTCATCCAGGGATTTAATCAAACAGGGCAACAAGCTTTAGGGACTATGCGTTTGACCTTGAGATTTCAAAGATGGATTTCTACTCCTCTCTTTCATGTGATTGATGCATTCACATCTTACAATGCATTATTAGGACGTCCTTGGTTGCATGAATACGGTGTGAAATCCTCCTCCTTGCATCTGTGCTTCAAGTATAAAACACCCAAGGGAGGAATTAGAAGAGTATTTGCAGATACATAACCTTTTACAACTGCAGAAGCCTTCTATGCTGATGCAAAATTTTACTTCGAGGGCGTTATTGCCAAGGAGATCAAAGGAACCGATTTCAGAACTAATAGAGTTAACCCTATAGAAGAAATTGCTCATGATGGAGCAAATCCAAAGAAAGCTACATATCGCTACATACCTCGAGAACAAAGAAAAGATGGAGACCCTATCTTTCAAATACTTGAGTATGAAGTCTTGAATTCTAACCAAGGTAAAGAGCTTAGTGGTCAAAAGAAAAAAATCCATGGTCTTTGTACCAGCCTCTTCTATAAGTTATAAAGATTCAATATCTTGTCTTCCTATTTTTTTATGACCAGAAAGCCCTTAATATGATGAAAAATAGGTTATGATATAAAGTTAATTTCAGATTTGATTAACAGAGAAGGTTCTCTTGTACCTTTTGACAAAATACTTTGTCCAAAACAAAGAGGCGCTCTTTACCATGGCAAAAGACTATCATCTATGAAGAAAGGTTTAGGATATGAAATATACATGACATCATCTCAAGAACTTGTGGACTTGCAGCCAGCCCTATCCCAATTGGAAGAAGGAGAACAAGCTACAACAGATGAATTAGAGGAAATTAATCTTGGCACTAGTGATGACCCTCATCCCATATTTATCTGTGCCCATATGTGCAAGGATGAAAAGGATGAATACAAACATTTCTTATCCAAGAACAAGGACGTCTTTGCTTGGAGTTACAAGGATATGCCTGGTCTTGATCCGAATGTAGCAGTACATCGCTTAGCCATTTCAAGTGATATTACACCTATTAAGCAACAACAACGTCATTTTCGTCCAGAAATATTACCTCAAATAATAACTGAGATTGATAAACTTCTTGCTGCTGACTTTATTCAAGAAGTTAAATATCCTACATGGTTGGCTAATATAGTCCCTGTTAAAAAGAAAAATAGACAAACCCGTGTTTGTATTGATTTTCGTGATTTAAATAAGGCTTGTCCAAAAGATGATTTTCCTCTTCCTAGGATAGATTCTACTACAGGTCATAAAGTATTATCATTCATGGATGGTTATTCGGGGTATAATCAAATTTGTAAAGCACCAGAAGATGAAGAGTTTACTTCTTTTAGGACACCAAAAGGTATCTTTTGTTAAAAAGTAATGCCTTTGGGACTAAAAAATGTCGGTGCGACATACCAACGTGCTATGACAGAGATTTTTTACTCATCTCCTCCATGATAAGGTAGAGTGTTATGTTGATGACATTGTGATAAAAACAAAGCATAGAAATGTACATTTACAAGAACTTTGTTTGGTTTTTTAACACTTAAGAAAACATCAATTAATGATGAACCCGAAAAAATGTGCATTCGGTGTCTCTTCGGGAAATTTTTTGGGATTTATCGTTCGTAAAGGTGGAATTGAGATTGATCTAGCAAAGAGAAAGGCTATCATTGAGATGCCACAACCATGAAACCTACCTGAGCTGAAAAGTCTTCAAGGGTGACTTGCATACATTCGACGTTTCATTGCTAATTTAGCCGGCATGTGCCAACTATTTACAAGACTAATGAAAAAAGACATTTATTTTGAATGGGATAATGCATGTCAAAATGCTTTTGAAAGTATAAAAATATTTGACATGCCCACCTGTGCCAGGAGTCCCCATTAAAGGGCGACCTCTAATATTATATACAGTTGCATTACCCATGTCTTTGGGGGCATTATTGGTCCAAGTTAATGATGAGGGAAAGGTGGTTGCTTTGTATTATCCGAGCCGTATGGTACTGGGGGCAGAACAAAACTATTCGGGTATGAAAAAATATGTTTGGCCTTAGTTTTTGTAGCCCAAAAACATAGACATTATATGTTAGAGCATACTATTCACTAAAGTATCTCAGGCAGATCCTCTCAGATATATTCTTGGAAAATTAGTTTTATTAGGTCACTTAGTAAAATGGATAATGTTTTTGACTCAATTTGATATTGTCTATGTACCTCAAAAGGCCGTTAAAGGGTAGGCTTTAGCAGATTTTCTAGCCACTCATGCTTTGCCAGGAGAAAAAGAGATTGAAGATGATCTTCCCGATGATGAAGTTATGACTACCTTCATAGCCCCTTCGTGGGTTATGTATTTTGATGGAGCCAGTCGAGGAACGGGGGCAGGAGCTGGGGTTGTAATTGTTACTCCTAAAGGAGAATCTCTACCATACTCTTTTACATTGACTTCAACATCATCTAATAATAAAGCTGAGTATGAGTCTCTTGTCATTGGTCTCAAATTAGCATTGGACTTACATCTTGATCCATTGGTAGTCTATGGTGATTCACAACTTATTATACATCAATTGAATGGAAGATATGCTATCAAAAAGAAGGAATTGATCCCATATTTTATAAAGGCCTAGGAGTTAATCCATCAATTTCAAGAAATTCAAATTGAATGCGTTCCCTGATCTTATAATCATAGAGCGGATGCTCTAGCAAGTCTTGCGGCTTCATTGGCTATCTCTCCGAACACTACCCTCTAAATAAATGTTAAAACGAGGCGGGTACCATCATTGATACTTGAAGAGTCACCACAAGAGACATTAACATCCTCGGCTATTTCGGCTTACATTAAAGAGGAAACAGATTGGCAAAAACCCTTACTGGATTATCTCAACCATTGAATTCTTCCTGCAGATAATCACCAGAAACAACAAATAAAGAAGCGTGCTATACATTATATTTGCATTGAGGGGATCCTCTTTAGGCGATCTTTTGATGGTATGCTTCTTTGATGTTTAGCTAAAAATGAAGCTATGAATGATTTGAAAGAAGTACATGCTGGGGTATGTGGAGCTCATCAATCGGCACAAAGGCTTTACCATCAACTCAAACATCTAGGATATTACTGGCCTACAATTGCTCGAGATGTAATGTAATTTGCTAAGAGATGCCATGTTTGTCAAATTCATGCAGATTTTATACATCAACCCCCAGAACCACTCCATACAACTAATGTATCTTGGCCTTTTGATGCATGGGGGATGGACATCGTAGGCCCTATTCATCCTCCATCATCGAAAGGACATAGCTATATCTTGGCTGTAACTGACTATTTTTATAAGTGGGTCGAAGCTATCCTTCTAAAAGAGACACAAGGTGTAGATATGGTCAATTTTGTTCGTACTCATTTAATATATCGATTTGGCATACCAGCTAGAATTATATCTAACAATGGAACTCCATTCAAAAATCAGGATACGTAGAGACTTTGTGCAAAACTTCATACTAAATATTACTTTTCATTAGCCTATAATGCAGCAGCCAATGGTCAAGCTGAGGCATTCAATAAGACATTATCAAAATTACTAAAGAAAGTGGTCTCCTATAATAAACGAGAATGGCATGAGCGGCTTATGAAGAGTTTATGGGCATATCGTACTACTATTCGTACACCTACATGCTCAACACCTTATGCATTGGTCTTCGGAGGTGTGGCCGTACTACCACTTGAAGTGCAGATCCTATCTTATAGAGTTGCAATCCATGAAGGACTTTCAAAGGATGAAGTACTAAAGGCTCGACTAGAAGAATTGGGTGGTTTAGAGGATAAGTGCTTAAGAGCAAAACAAATTTTGGAGATATACCAGACTCGTATTTCACGAGCTTTTGATAAAAAAGTTCATCATAGATCCTTCTAGGTTGGCGATTTAGTATTGGTTGTTGTTCGTCCTATGATTATCACAAGGCGAACAAAAAGTAGATTTAAGCCAAAATGGGAAGGCCCTTTCATAGTATAAGAGGTTACTCAAATGGGGCCTATAAAGTAATTTCACCTGATGGAGAGTACTCTCCTCCCCCAATAAATGCAAAATTTCTAAAACGATATTATGCCTAAAGAGGCATAATACTCCAAACTTTTACAAGTATAAACTGTAAGATACTCCAAACTTTTACGAGTGTAAACTATAAGACACTCCAAACTTTTACGAGTATAAACTATAAGACACTCTAACTTTTAAGAGTATAAACTGAAAAAAACTCTAAGCTCTAAGAGTATAAACCATGAGTAAAGTTATCAGGTA
>BQKN01056761.1:110086-128869 GCA_022839385.1 Asparagus kiusianus | reverse complement strand
ATATATATATATATATATATATATATATACATTTTCTGGCTCTCCTTTAGTATTTTAGTGATAACTTTTTACAGAAAACTTCAATTCAAGTAAAGTAATGTTTATATAAAACCAGACTCAAAATATGATCTATCATTTTAGACGAGAGGTCATTTGAAGCCTTCTGGACAAAGTTATGACCAAAATAAATACAAACTTATGTGCAGTCTAGGGCAGATCGAAAATACAGATTGAAATCAATGCTCTTGCATCATCTTATTTTAGAAGGAAAAAAAAGACTTCAACAGCCTCCAAACTCTAAGAGGATAAACTATGAGAAAGTTTGATGCCATACAAGCTTGTCTATCAAAGTTCATTGAAAAAAAAATTTCTCTTGTGTATTCAATGATGACTTCATCTTTCTTGAGAGATCATTGTAACAATTACAAATATGAAATATTTAAATATCTATTTGCTATGAAATAAAATGTCTAAATCTCCAATATAATAAATGAAGTTTATTTTTAAAAAAATTATTCATCTGTTAAATGACATTATATAGGCTAGAAGAGTTTTAAAGCTGGTTGAACATGTTTCGTACTCAGCCTTGAGATGTTGTATATTAGGAGAAGTTTGTTGTGCCCGATGAAGCGATTGCATAAAATTTTATTGTTTGTCTAAAGCCTTCTTCAAACGTACTTCCACTGTATCAATTGCTTTTAATTCAGCTTCAGCCAACTCAATCTTCTTTTCTAGATTCTAAACCTTTTTTCTCCACTTTACAATCTTTTAATTCAGATCATCCTTGCATGATTGATTATGATTAAGAGCAAGTTTATTAGCAATCAATGACTGCTTTATATAAGAGTTAGGATTTTCTAATGATTTTAAAAATTCTAGAGAAGATGCCCCGTCAATATGTTCAGACTTAGAAATCAACTCCTGTTGGATCGCATGATACTTTATGGCAACTATAATAATCTTCTCAAATGCTTTCCTTAACTTACCATCTGAGTTACCAAGGGCTCCACACAATGCAATTTTGTTCTCTATTAGTTTAATAAAGCCTTCAAAGTCTTTCTCTAAAAGGGCCAAAGGTTTCTGTTCACAAAATTCTTTCACAAAAATGGGTAGTAGCGCATCTGCAACCAAGCTCACAGAAGGGTCAACCAGTCCTTCATCACTTATATCATCATTATCATCAATTATGGGTGTTGGGAGGGGCTCATCATATTGTTTTGTTATCAACCTTCCTTAAAGGGACAAGAATAGTGCAGTCTTGACATTGTAATTCTAAGATCTGGTCTTTGCTCTTAATATGATAAATCCCAGGCATGAGAGGCTGAACTTTAGTAGATGAAGATACAATACATAGAAGTTGATCTTTGCATTCTTCAAAAAATACTTGAATAGCTTGCTCAACTGAACTAAAACTTCCACTCGCCTCACTGTTCATTTGGGGAACAACAATAATTTGGTCTTGTTGTATTGAAGTATTTTGTTTCGATATATCTTCATGGCTTGAAAAGTTATCATTTGTTCTAGGCTGAGTCTCATCTTCATCAGGAGAGTTACCAGAAGAAGCAGGTTCCCTATAATCTTTAAAATTATCAAGGTTCTTGGCAGAGGATGCATTTTTATCATGTACCTATAAAAATCCTTATGAGTACACATTAAAAAAAAGTCATATGTACAAACTATCACAAAAATACAAGTACCTTGTGTAGTGATGGAGACCTTTGAGGTGCAACTGAAGCGGGTAAAGTATGATCATCATCACCTTCTAAATTTATAATCATGTTATTAGCACGGATACTTTTATTTCTTACTGGTGAAATGGAAGTAGTTTTCAATACTAGATCAGAAGAATTTCGTTGCTTTTTCTTAGGATCATCAACAAAAGAGTATTTTCACTTGACGATTGTAGGTGTGAATATCTGATCTCCCGAAACAAGGATTTCATTTGTATTTATAAGAACAGCTTATTACAAACTAATGAATCAAAAATTACAACAGAAGCGAAGGGAATACCCTCCTTGTTTAATGCTTCGCTCGATTCTCGCACCGAGTCTACTTCCCTTAGACGATTCGACCGAGGTTGCTGATGAGCTTCAGTACGTAGTAGAAGCACGTATTGATGGAGTTCGATTCTTCGAGTTTGACGGCGATCAGGGCCCGAAACTGGGCAGTGTAAAGATTATGCAAAGAGCTTGTCGTTGACTCTTTCGAGAGTCGAGAGCTAGTGGTTCAGTTAGCTGATTGAGTTAATCAATTAACTATGAGGGAACAAACCCCTTTCCTGTAGCCAGGAGAGGTTCTTAAATAGGGGAGAGGCAACGCGGCCGCTCCTTGAATCATGGGATATGACCATGTCTTGGGTTTGTACTGTGAGCGGCTGCTTGATGGGTTTGGAGTACTGTACTCTTTCCCTTCACATCGTGAGGAGTGGGGTTGCGGCTACCCAGTACTCAAGTGGGTTTAGCGGACTTGTCGTTTGCAGGAGGATTTAGCTCTTGACTCGTGCAGGCGAGGCGAGCTTTCTACGGGCGGACTTGGCGACTGATCGGTCACTCGTACTATGAGCGGCTACTTGATGGGCTTGGAGTACTGTTCTCCATCCCTTCATGTCGTGCGGGAAGTGGGAAGGCCCATCCCTGTGCGCAGCGTAGCGGCTATCAAGTACTCAAGTGAGTCTAGCCAGCTTGCCGTTTGCAGGCGGATTCAGCTCTTGACTCGTGCAGGTGAGGTGAGCTTCAATCATGAGCATGCAGGCGGATATGGTGACTGTATGGATTTGACTGGTTGCTCGTATTATGAGCGGCTACTTAATGGGCTTGGAGTACTATGCTCCATCCCTTCACATCGTGGGAAGTAGGAAGGCCCATCCCTGTACGCGGCGTAGCGGCTGTCGGGTATACTATTTGTAGGCAAATTTGACACTCGGCTCGTGCGCGCGAGTCGACCATACAAGCGAATCTGGACGATCTTGACTCGTGCGGGCGAGTCGATCATATAGGTGAATCTGGACGATCTTCACTCGTGCGGGTGAGTCGATCATACAGGCGAATCTGGACGATCTTGACTCGTGCGAGCGAGTCGATCATAAAGGAAAATCCATGATAAACAATGCGAGCGAGTTTGGTAACCACACTGTTCAGGTTTGCGCTAGTGAGTACAGCCCATGGGTGAGCCCCCCCACCCTTAAGATCGGTGGACGACTCCGACTCGCAGGCGAATTTCTCGTATGTCTGCAAAGGTAATTTTTACAGTCTACAAGACCCCCTTCAAAGTTTTTAGACCTAAACCGGCTTGCATGTGGTCTGGAATATTTTGAATAAAGAAGTTTCTAGCGAAGCAAGTGTATTTGGTTCCTTTTAGGATTTTTAGCAAACCCTCAGCTATCAACGGGTTTGATTTGCCTTTACCGATTACCGTTTGAATCGGGCTAGCCATACTATTCTCCTCAGTATGATGAGTTATCGAGTAGTTTCTCTTAGACTTAATGCTAAGATTTCTGTTCTAACCCTTAGCTGTTTGAGGTGTGGGTTTGAGCGAGGCCATTCCATTGGTGGTTTAAAACTCTGGACGAGTCGTATTATCCGGAATCGTTCAGGCGAAATTCACTTTCGCAAGCAAAATTTGAATTTGTGGGGTTGAGCCAGTTTTTTTGTAGACGAAACCCTTCCTTCAGGCAGAATTCGATTTGGCAGGAGGTGAACCACGTGTTCACCGATGAAGATTCGTGCTTTTTAGCTAAGGCGGCATGGGTTCGTCTGGTCGCATCAATTATGATTTTGACAGTATGACGTCAGCTTCATGCACCTCGCTTGATGACGAATCGTGGCCATGGTTTTCAAATTCAGCCGTCAGATTCGGTTCGGGTCCTGGCTCGTTTCCTGTTTTGATGGCTCCTTCGTAACCGCAAAAAGGGAACGAACTACGGAGAGTAATCTGGGCCGTCGATTTCGATCGTGGCCACGTCTCTTAGTCGCCAGTGTTTCGTCTCTTGAGGGCAATCGTGGCTACGTAAGCATCTCTGCCTTTAAATAGGCTTTGTTCCCCTCTTTCGAGAGCTACTGTGCTCAGGAATCTTGTTTCGTGAAAATTTTCTAAAGAGAAAGAATTCCCGCTTTATCCCTGACTCTTAGACATGGCGCCGAAATCTAAGAAATGCGTTCCAAAGGGAGGAGGTCCTAGACTTTATTCTGATCGCCTCACCGCCGGTACGATCGCCAGCGTGCCTGAGACACATTTGGGTAAGTCGAAAGATTTGTCTGACGACCTTGCATTGATTACCGACGTCGGGTCGGGAGGATGAGTATCCCTCGTCTTCCCTAGTGGATTCTACCATTTTTTTTGCATTTTTCCTGGTTTGGATAAAATCGGTCTTTTTCAGGCGGATTTTACATTCACTTGCAGAGGATGACTTCTGCCTTTACAGGAGAAGTTGGCCTTTATTGGGCGAGGGTGAATTTGTCTTTGACAGGTGAGTTCGACTTTTGTCTGATAAAGACAAATTCAGCCTATACAGACAGATCTCGTCTTTGTCAAGCAGACTTTGCCTTTTTGACAGGCGGATTTACATTTGTCTAGCAACTTTGCCTGTTTTGGCTTAATAGGCGTATTTGTCCTCCCCCTAGGGTGGATTCCGCTCTAATTCTCTGGTTCTGCCTTGTAGCGACCTTTTCTAACGAAGCCCTTTCGAAGGGCGTGGCTATCGGTCTCGCCGGAGGTATAGGCTATACGGCGCCTTCCCGATTCCCTCTCCTGGATCCAGTGCCTGCGTTTGTTGCCGACAAGCCGGATGGACTGATCTAGAGAGTCACCGATGGACACTATTTGACTTTGCGTGAGTTAACTACTAACGCGGTGCTGATAGACGAGGCTAGGATAGAGCTCAAAAAGCCTCAGTTTTTGTTCGGTGATGCCGTGACCGATCCTTTAGTTTTATTGCTTAGGGAGAGAACGTGGCTCCGCGTAGTTGACGGGGTCCATTACTACCTTCCCAGCATGCCGAGGGGGTTCTCAATTGTTGAGTTGCGGTCCCTTGCAGTCCCAAGGATGATGAATTAGGATTTGACCCCGACTCAAGACGGGATGACTTGTGGTGTCTTTACAGGCTCTACGGCTGGGTACGAGGTAGACAGCTCCTGCAAACGTGTGACCGCTCTTCGTCCTGGCCTGCCGTTTAACGAGTTGCCTGCCGGGGAAACGACTGCGGTCATGGAGACTTTCCGTCATCGTTTCTTTCAAGCTGGTGAGGGCTCTAGGGATCAGCCATAAGAACTGGGCTGACTACTTGTTCCCAGAAAATGACATCAAGGGAAGTCCTACTCTGCCGCTGGGCAAGTATGACTAGGACGAAGTGGAAAGGAGGACGGCCGAAGGGGGAGCCACCATGACTCTCGAGCATGACGAGTGTGGATTCAAATTCAGAATGGTTTTCCACTCGTTCCACCACCAGGCCAAGTCCCCTATATCTGGAAAGGCCTTGCTCGCGGGGTACCTCATGTTGTGGCTGAAGAGGTGCGTAGTCCCCACTCATTCCTTCGAGGCGCTTCCCGTGAAGGTCGTGTATCCCACAGTTCGCTTAGCCCACGGGAAGTCTTACGCATTGGTGTCGGCGATGGTGGCATGTATCCATCGGGGACTCCGTACATTGACGGCCCAATTCTGTCGTGTGTCGATTGTCGACGAAGGGGAAGGGGAAATCATCAGGACCCCAAACCCTAGAGTGGGGTTGCCGTACACTTGCTTGATGGCGTAGTTTGTCTACCACTGCGAGTGCTTGATGAGTGCCCCAGCGACTTTTCAAGGAGACAGGTTCGTTCCGTTCGTCTAGCACCTGGAGAGATGCTCTTGGAAGTGTAAAGACATCCCCGATGCACGGAAGACGCTCTCCCATTTCGGCTATTATAACTTTTGCTATTTCTTCCCCTACTTCAGTGGAGGAGGATATGACGAGTCTCTTAGTGACGTATTGACGGTGGACCATCACACCGTTCTTTCCTGTGGCGCTTTTCGATGGTTGGTAAATATTCGACTGGGGTATCATATCCTACGAACACGCTCTATGTGCTACCTCGAGCCATATATTCCTTGCAGATTCGCCCGCCAGTTTGGATACGACCAGCTGTATGTGGGGAACATCAACCCTCACTTGCATTTCGAAGGAGGATTAGTGGATGGTGCTCGGGGATGGTTCTGGACTCACGCCAGTGGCACCCATACTCGTTTCGAGCTACCAGCAAAGGATGGTGATTTGCACCATACGCTCCTATATTGTCGGTGGTACCGGGGCGCTAGCGCTAATCCTGAGGAATTTCAGTTTTAGAGTTCCTGTCTGACGGATCATGAGCATCGTCCAAGGGGGGAACTTCATTCCTCAAGGAGGAAGGGCCGTCAGACTACTAGAGAATGGTTTTCGGAAGACACTACCGAAGGTACCGAGGGTTTTGATGTAGGTTTAGATGAATCTGGGGCACCTGAGGCTCACGCTCCGTCCACTGGTCTTTCGTTGGATCCCACTAGTGAGCAGAGATAATCTAACAAGTTAGTCCGGGCGGGCGAACGTCTGAAACAGGCCCAGAGCACGATAGCTAGACGGATGGGGATGCCCCTCCTATCTCCGAGTAGCTCACTTCTCTCTAAACGACAGCGGGAGACAGCGGCCGAAAGCTCCCGAGTGGAGACGTCCAAGAAGGCCCGTCGTGAAGAGACGGTTGAGGCTGCCAGAGCGGGGGAAGGTCAGGATGATGCTGCTCAGGTGATCATTCCTGGAGTGACTGCTTCTGGGACTGGGGCTATTTTTCTTGCTCCCTCTGCTGCACCGGGGGTAGTCCCGATAACTTCAGAAGGTGTTCCTCCACAGTCTGGGGTGAGGCCACAGGCGAGGGTTTCAACGACCTCTACGACCGTACCAGGAGGTAACCTTTAATGCCGTACCCTTGGGTGTAAGGTCGAATCTGCACACTCTGACGCTTGTATTGACTTTATATAAGTACAGTCGAGAGAGTGATTTCCATTCCTTCTGATAAAGAGGAGGGAACTGGAGATGAAGGGGAGCTTGGTGGCTCAGGTAAGAGTAGGGTCCGGTGCTGCTGACCCACACATACTGAACTGTCGACGGGGCTCTTCCCGAGAGGCATTTACTAACCCTCTTCTTGGATTCGAAGTTGACCCATCCCATGAAGCTGCTGGTAAAGAGGATCCCCCTCCTAGGCGGGCCATTCGGCTAGAGAGATGGGTGAATCAGAGGCGGACGATGACGTCTCGATTTATGAGGCTATATCGAGCGAAGAGGGGGGTGTCTGTCCATGAAGAGGTGTCGGACCAACAAGGGGAAATTCCTATTCCTGAAGAAGCATCGGTCTGGGGTGGGCCACCGACGTAGGAGTCTCTGATCCAAGGGGAGACACCCGCTCGACTGGCGACCGCTTCCACATCCTTGGTGACCGTCGGTGTTACGGCCGATACCCCAGTAGTGTCGGTAGGCACATCGGCCATGGCAGCGCCTGTCACCACTTCCACCGTCATGACTACCAGTACCTCGATCATGACCTCAACCATAACGTCCGCGGCGGATGAGGCTACCCTCTCTCCCTTAGAGCGTTCGCACAAAAGGAAGGTGGCTCGAACCCTAGCTAACTTCCAAGACACTCTAGCTGACTTCATCAAGCTCGCATTGGAAGAGAGCTGCTCCTTTGAGGAGTTCAAGGAGGACCTTGATTATGACATGGTTTTCTTTATCAAGAAGCTTGGTGCCACTACAGCTAAACCGTACTTTCAGCATTTGGAAGAGGTAGAGTGGGCTATCCGATAGTTGCTTACCCTTCGCGTGATAAGTTCCTAGATCGTTCATCTTGCGTCCGGCGAGGTTCAAGTATCCTTGGAGGAGTGCGACTGCAGACTAAATGAGACCATATCATTGGAGGCGAGGTTGTCTGAAGAGTTGGAGAGCGTCAAGGCTGAGGGCGAACGAGTGAGCCACGAGCAACAAAAGGCTGACTCCCGCCTCTCTCGCTTGTCTTCGGAGATAGCAAAGACCAAGAAAATCATTGCTAATGCGCAGGCCTCACTAGCTACCCAGGAGAAGGCTTGTGAACAGCTGGTAAGGGAGTTGGAGGAACTCGAGTCCCGACGACAACTGGTCGTCGGTTCTATTAAGGAGAAAGACCGAGCCCTCAAGGAGGCCAAACACACCGTCCAGGACTTGGTTTCGTGTACTGAGGAAGATCTTCACCGATAGATCCTGAGGAGGCTCGAGCTTCGACATGCTAGAGAGATTCGCGAAGTGGAGTCGTGGTTGAGAGCTTTGTAATTTGTTTTTCATTCTATCGTTGTATTAGAACTTCTTTTAATGAATGGAATTATCCTTTTGTTCCTAGTCATTACTTCTTTTGTGTGCGTCCCGCCTCTCTCTTTGTTTTTTTTGTCATTGTTCAACACGGTCCCATACTAGTCAGAGCTTGGCCGCAAAGGAGATCCTCATTGCTGGTGGGTTCCAGCTGCTGGCGAAGTCCAACTACTGGCGGACTCCAGTTGGAGGTGAAATCGGGACTAACTCGAGTTTTAGAGTGGCGTACAAACCCGAACGGCTCAACCATCAGGCGAGCTCGAACGTTACGAGTTTAAATGATGACTTCAACTCGCGGGCGGGCAACGCTCTTAGTGGGCCACGTGTTAATTTGAGCGTTAATACGATCGTCAGTTAAGACGACGTGGGCTTGTCGTTTTGCATTAAAGACGGCGTAGTGGGCCTCTTCATTCTCTACGCCCGATCTGGGCTGTTGGTTGAAGATCGTGTCTAGGAGCTGCCATATCTTGGCCGTTCATGCAAGATCCTAAGTTGTTCAGCCTTACTCTCGACTGTTTGGCTCCGAACGGTCCAATCGAACGGCAGACAACTGCCCAGGCTATGAGTATTTAATGCCCCTCCTCCTTGTTAAGGGAGGTCGCAGCTTTCTTATTATCTTCTCCGAAGAAAATCCAAGTTTCCTTTCGTTGCACTCGGAATGGCGCCGAAGGTGAAGAGAGTCGCTTCGATGAAAGGAAGAGGGGGTCCCTCCTCGGGCGCCGCCAAAGCCGCTGCTGGTGATGGTGCCTTTACGTCTAAGTCTTTGCGTAGTTTGGTTAGGGGGTCGTAAGTCGAGGTGATGCCCCTAATTCCTAACTCTTTGTTGTGTCTTTCTTGTGTTATGCAGCTCAAGAAGAGGTGCTAACTACCGAAGAGCGTTCGGATGAGCCCATTTTAATTTCTGATGATGAATCTGAGGGAATCACGGCTTCCTCCGCCTCAAACCCTATTCCACCATTTGGAGCCGAACCTTGTCTCGAGGTCCCACCTATCGCGGCGCTTGCTCCAGGTCAAGAGTCTGTCTCCTCAGATTCCTTGTCCATACAGGCTCGCGTTGAAGAGTTTGAGAATGCTGTGAAACAGGTAATTTCCCTTGTCAGTCTTAGCATGGGGACCTATGATGGCTTCAAACGGTCCCTCCTGGATCATGTGATCGATCTTCGGTGGCTGAGCGAATGCCGGCACGCTACACGTTGTGTGCAGAGGCTACTCTTTCTGGAGTCACGCCTAACGAGTCTAGAGACTTTGCTGCGAGAAGGTCCGGAAGCTGATGTGGAGCCTCTCTTGTCTCACGCTAGGCGTTGGGAGGCATGGGAGCAAAAAGTTCGCTCTAGGGAGATAGCAGACTTGGAATCCCATGTCGCCTTCTGGGTGGGTCACAGCGCTCACTGGAAGAGTGGATAGGCGATGCCACTTCCACTATATTCCACCTGAGGGCTGAGCTGGGGGAGGCGGAGGCGACTCTGAGGGGGCTTCAATCTGAGAGTGTAAAGGTCAGCAAAACTACCGAGGATGAAGCTCGAAGCCTTCACACATTGTGCCAAGGGGACGCTACCGCCAGGTCAAGCTTTGAAGATCGAGCGCAGAAGGAGGCTGAAGACAAAGCCCGGGAGGACCACGCGAGAAGGGTAGCCGCGGTCAAAGCAGAGCTTACATCCTTTAGTTTGTTGGGCTAGGATTTCAGGTCTAAAACCATGTTAAGACATTTTGCTTGTTATGCTTTTGACATTGTGTCATGACTTGTTTGATTGTGAAATCATAACTTTGTTCAAATGTACTATCTTAAGACTGGATGAATATTATGCTCTTTTGGTTTCCCAAATGCGTTTGTGCACGTACCCCTCCTAGTCGCTGTCGCCTTTGGCTTTCGGCTGTTGTCTTTCTTTGTAAGGTCATTGCAGGTGGGCCTTTAACTATAAGCGAATTCAAGCTATAGTCGGATTCTAGACGTAGGCGAGTTCAGACCGCTGGTGGATTCTAACTACAGGCGAACTCAAGCCGCAGGCAAATTTTAGCCATGGGCGCATTCTGACCATAGCTAAATCAAGC
This sequence comes from Asparagus kiusianus, assembly GCA_022839385.1. Lineage (NCBI taxonomy): Eukaryota > Viridiplantae > Streptophyta > Magnoliopsida > Asparagales > Asparagaceae > Asparagus > Asparagus kiusianus. The sequence continues at coordinate 118,485 of BQKN01056761.1, read as the reverse complement.
TGAAGGCAAAATTAATGTTGATTTGGGTGGTAACCATGTGTCTGCTCGCAGTCTCGAGTGCCCGCCAGCTGGACTGACATTGGCACGTCGTCTCGCATTAAAGGCGGTACAATGGTTTTGACAGGCCTACGCATTTAGAGAGAGACGATGGAAGGCGACCTCGCCAGAGAGAAGCATAATCTTCTACTGCTGCTTCAGGAGGATGCTACTGCTAACGCTTCTTTCGAGGCGTAGGTCCAGCAAGAGGCAGAAGCCAAAGCTCACGCCATGCATGCGGAGAAGATAGCCGCAGTCAGAGCTAAGCTTGCATCTTTCAAACTCCTAGAATAAACCCGTAGGATAGGAGTAGATTCAAGACGTTCTGTTTTAGTTTTGCTTCTTGAATGTAATGTTATGACTCTCTTGGTCGTAAAGTCATAACTTTGTTCAAATATACTATCTAGAAGCATCTAATGAAGTTTGCATTTTCTCGTTGTACACATACTCCTTTTCATATTTTATTGTGTCGCCATTTAGTGTCTTAGGTAGACTCAACCGCTGGCGATTTCATGCCGCAGGCGAAGCTTAGGCCTGGGTGAATTTACGTCACAGGCGAGCTGACGAGGTCGCGTTGTAAGCGAGGCCTAAGCTGGTGGCGAGTTGAGGGAAACTCGCATGTTAGCGAGTTTGCGTTGAAAGCTAAACTCCAATGCTGGCGAGTTCACGCTGCAAGCGAAACTCAAGTGTGGGCGAGTTTATGCTGTAAGCAAGACACTTGAACACAGGCAGATTTATGCCACGCGTCTGACCGCGGATCCCAATGCTTGCCAGCTAAGGCGCTGTGGGCACGTTAGTGCTCATTAATAGCAAAGTGATGGGACACATCGCCTTCCGCGCTCAATCCGAACGGTCGGTTTGGAGTCCCAAGTGCGACGCTTTTATGGGCGTAGAACCCAAAGCGTCGCTAGAGATCTAGGTCGTTCGATCCATTTAAGACAGCGAATCCTAGCCGTTCATTTTTTGGCCATATAATGTGTCCCTTGTCTCTTCGGCAGAGTTCTAACGCTTACAAAAATTTGCCAGAAGAGAATTCTAACAAAAAATCTCTCTGATCAATGGCCTCCAACTCCGATTCTGGTGCCTTCGAGGGTGAGGGCGTCGACTCCTCCTCTACTACCGCTGTTAGCGTCGATACGGCCCAGGCTACTACGGTCGAGTCAACCTAGGGGTCTGCCGCCGCGGGTCCTACTCCGACGCTTGTTCTCCTCCAGAAGTTAGAGGAGGACCTTCGCTGAATGGCTGTTATGATCAGCCAAGGCATCGGGGGGTACGATGACGTGCTCCTCCTCATGGCTGAAGGCCTGGAGGAGATCCGTAGTGTGGGCGGTCGCCAGCTGGCCCAGCAATGTGAGTGGCAGCTCCAACGTTTAGAGGGGCTGCTGTATCACTTGGAAGAGTTGGTGCACGCCGACGCTTCTGACGAGCCACCGCCTCTCATGATGAGCGTCATGTTGGAGCGCGAGGATCTGGCGAGGAGCATTTAGGTGAAAGAGGCTGATCTCACACGCCTGCGTAGGAAACATCGCGCAGTGTTGGCGGAGATGGACGCCTACATGGACGCCGCTTTCTTCATGGACGCTGGGTCCCTCACGGGAGAGGCGAACTTGCGGAAGCTCGAGCGCAAGAAGATGCAGGTTGGTCGCGTTGTCGAAGCGGTGTCAGAGGCGCTCTGGCTTCTTCGCCAGGAGGAAGAGGATGGCAAGGCTGCTTTCGCCAAGCTTCAGCGGAGGCAGGAGGTGAAGGCTCGAGCCAGACAGGCAACAAAGCTCGCTGCTGTCAAGGCGGAGATCGCCAGTTTTAGCCTCTTGAAGTTGATGTAGAGCGTCGCTCCCCTTGCTGAACACTCCTTTTTTGTAATCTTGCTGATGCTTAATAACTCTATATATGTAATTTTAGCATGGAATGGCCTATTACGCTTTTGTTTATTTATTGCTTTCATGCACAGCCCCTTTTTTTCTATTTTCTGTGTTTGATCTTTGCTTAGGACTATTAGTTAGTCCATGATAACCATTGTGTTGGATTCGCCAGTGTTGCTTGGCATCTGAGTTGAGCCAGTTATACCGTTTCTTGCAGTGTAGCGAACTTTTGACGAGTCTATCTTGGACTTAGTCGCTAGGCTCCCCTTCTGCTTTTGGTTGTTCACAGCGTGGGGTCGGGTTAACCCCGACTTTCGCGTTGTAGCTCAGGCGAAACCGAGAGGGTAACACTTAGTTTGAAACAAAGAGCAGTTGCTCGTGCATGCGACCAGCTAAAGACCCCAACTATGACTTGCCATTTGGCGAGTTGCTGTCTGGGGGAACAGTTGGGACATGTCGCCTGTTGAGCCGCCCTTGATAATTATCGCCGTCTGCGAGGACGACGTATATGATAATTGAATCATTTAGGGATGTAGGAATGTGACGATCGATTGCTGTAGGAGCCATCGCGTGGTAGGCTGCTACCCATCGGTTATTCTAAGAGAATGTTAGGATATCCGGAATAGATCAGGTAGTTCAGGGACGTAGGAGTGTGACTATTGACCGAAGTAATAACACGTCGCATGGTAGGTTATTACTTAGGTTGTGTTACTCGTGGGAATAATGGTGCCAATCATCAGAGGTGATCATTAACGTGATGGAGTTTTGTTGCGATTGGAGTAACTATGAGGACTTATCATCCCATTGGAAGGGATTGATAAGTTGACTTTGTCAGAGGTGATAGTTAACATGACAGGATTGTCTGCCGCGATGTGAGTGACTTTGGTGGGCTCACCATCCTATTGGAGAGGATTGGTAAGTTGATTTTGTCAGAGGATAGTTAACATGACGGGATTGTCTGCCGTGATGTGAGTGACTTTGGTGGGCTCACCATCCTATTGGAGACGATTGGTATGTTGATTTTGTCAGAGGTGATAGTTAACATGACAGAATTGTTTTGATCCCTACTGTGAGAAGGTTGGACCAAATAGCATTCTAGGTCACACTTAAGAACGATGTTAGTAGCGTCTCATATAGGATTTCCCGTCGGAGTATATGAAGTAGGAACAGTTTAGCCTCGTGTACCAGTTGGAGGGAGTGAGGACCAGTTTAGACTCATGCACTCGAAGGAGTTTGGAGGGGGGTAGTACTTTTTCAAGTACTTGCCGTTGATGGGCATCATGATCTTGTCGCCATTCAGTTTGACAAGGCGATAGGCTCCATTCGAGTAGACTGTCTCTACCGTGAACGGTCCTTCCCATTTGGACTTAAATTTGCCCTTCTTCTTGGAAGTGAGATTCATTGGTCGTCGAGCGGTTAGTACCAATTCTCCTCCATGAAGGATCGACGCTTGACTTTCTTGTCGAAAGCCTTGGCCATTCGGGCTTGATAGAACTCAATGTGTTGTTGAGCTTCCAGTCGCTTCTCGTCCAATGCTTCAAGTTCTACGAGGCGCCATTGATGATTATCCTCAGTCGTCAGTCCTTCTGCCAGGGCGACGCGGAGGGATGGAATTTGAATATCTAACGGTAACACGGCCTCACAGCCGTATACCAATGAGTAAGGCGTGTTGCCAGTCGATGTGCGAACCGTTGTGCGATACGCCCATAAGCTCTCACCTAGTTTCTCGCTCCAATCGCGCTTGCTATTGGAAGTTAGCATGGTTAAGATCTTAATGATTGTTTTGTTGAAGGCCTCAGCCAAGCCATTCGCCGAAGGGTTATAGGCTGTGGAGGAAAGGTTCTGCATCCGGAATTTATTATAAAAACGGGTGAACGTATGGCTAACGAATTGTGTACCATTATCATGGATGATACGTTGAGGTACGCCATATCGGTATATGACATGATGTTTAATGAACTTAATCACGTCATTGGTCTTGACTTCTCTTAAAGGGACGCCTTCGGCCTATTTGGAGAAGTAGTCGGTAATTGCGAGGATGAAGCGATGGCCTCTTGCCGACGACGGGAAAATTGGCCCGACAATGTCCATTCCCCACGCTTCAAAAGACCATGATAGCGTTGTCGGGTGTAGGTCTTCGGAAGGTTGATGCATGTAATTGGCGTGGATTTGGCACGCGTGGTAATGCTTTGCGTAAGTAACCACGTTTCTAACCATCCCCGGCCAAAAGTAGCCCATCCTTCATAGACGATCCCAAAGTTTGGGTCCGGGCTGGTGAGCTCCGCAAGTGCCACCATGGGCTTCGCGCAGAACTTCTTGTGCTTCTGCCTTTGAAAGACATTAAAGTAACAAGCCGTCGTACGACCTTCGATACAACATCTTGGTGGTCGAATCGTAGTAGACCCTCGAGGAACGTTGCCGGACGGACTCTCGTTCCTTAGCATCCTCGGGTAGCATGCCATATAGGACATAATCGATGATCGGAAGATTCTAATCTTTCAGGTCGGGCTGATCCGAAACTTGATGGGTGGCGTTTACTTCTGGAACGTCTTTTAGTCGAAAGAATCTTCGGCTTGCCACGGTGACCCATTAAGTCGTCTCTAGTGGTTGGGCCAAGTTAGCCGCCAAGGATACGAGGGTGTCCGCATGCGTGTTCTTGGAACGGAGTACATGCTCGATGTGGAAACTCTCGAATGACTCCACTAGCTTGGTAGCTACTTTGTGAAGCGGGATTAGATCGTCGTTCCTTACTTCGTATTCCCCCGTCATCTGTTTGACAATTAACTAAGAGTCACCGTAGGCTTCGAGATGTCTTATCTCTAACTCTCTTGCTAACTCGAGTCCAATGAGTAGTGGGTTGTATTCAGCCACGTTGTTGGTGTGTTGCTCTGTTAGAGAGAACACTCGAGGTAATACGTGGTTATATGGAGAAATGAGGACCACCTCCACTCCTGCAACAATAGAGCAGCTCGTACTAACGCGAGACACGCTGTCGAAGAACATTTGCCAAACCTCCGACGAAGAAGTTGTGTTGACCTTGGGGGGTTCGTCCGGCAAGTCTTCGAATAGGTCGGTCTTTGCTCCTAGCTGATGACTAGACATAAGATCACAAATAGCATGTCCTTTGACTGACTTTTGTGGCATGAAGTGAATGTCATACTGAGATAATAGGAGTGCCCACTTGGCCAAACGCCAGTTTAAAGCCGCAGGCTACGTCATGAAAACTCGGATAGGGTTCATCCGGGAAATGACGTGGATGGTCTGGCCCACCAAGCAGTGTTGCATTTTTTGGATGGTGAATACTAAGGCCAAACACTCCTTTTCGACCATTAGGTATCGCTGTTCGGCGCCTTGTAGGGTTCTACTTAGGTAGTAGATGCCCTGCTCGTGGCCAGCATCGTCATTTTGTGCCAAATGGGCGCCTAGAGAATGCTCCATAGCCCTGATGTAGATGAGGAATGGCTTTTCTGAGATTGGAGCCGCCAGGACAGGCGGGTTCAAGAGGTAAGCTTTGATCTCCTCAAAGGCCTATTGGCAAGGCTCGTCCCACACGAAGAAAGTGCCTTTCTTCATTAGTTTGGAGAAGGGTTGACACTTGCCCGAAAGGTTTGAGATGAACCTACAGATGTAAGCCAATCATCCCTGAAGACCCCTCAGTTCCTTAAGATTTTGGGGCGGGCGAAGCTCTTGAATAGCTCGTACTTTGTCTTGGTCAATCCGGATTCCTTTCGTCGTGACGACGAAACCAAGGAATTTACTACTAGACATCCCTAAGAATGACTTCGTAGGATTCATCTTGAGTTAATGAGTCCTCATGAGTTCGACCAACACCCTCAAGTCTTGGAGGTGGTCATCTTTACAGCGACTCTTCACAACCAAGTCGTCCACATAACATTCGACAGTCTTTCGCAGATGGTCTCAAAAGATCATACTCATGGCATGTTAGTAGGTAGCACCGGCATTCTTGAGCCCAAAAGGCATGACCGTGTAGCAGTATACACCCATTGGAGTCCTGAATGAAGTGTGTTTTTCATCCTCGGGGTGCATTTTGATCAGATTGTACCCTGAGAATCCATCCATAAAGGACATCCTCTCAAACCCACACGTGTTATCAATGATGACATCCGTGATGGGCAAAGGGAACTCATCCTTAGGGCATGCATCATTGAGATCTCTGAAGTCAATGTAGATGCGAATCTTACCGTTCTTCTTCAGGACTGGAACAATATTGGCTACCCAGTCGGGGTGCTGTTCCTCTCTGATGAAGCCGGATTCGATTAGTTTCTTCACTTCAGCCTCGATTGCCTCCATGATTTGTGGACGAAACCGCCTTTGCTGTTGTTTGACTGGTTTGACGTCTGAGCCGATATTGAGGCAATGAGTGGCGACCCGTGGGTCGAGGCCAGGCATGTCTTCATAATTCCATGCGAAAACATCAATGTATTCCCGTATGAGGGCAATGAGTTCTTCTTTCTCCTGAGGTGAGAGACTACCACTGATGAATATAGGCTTGGGGTTCGTCTTATTGCCTATGTTCACTTGGAGGATTTGGTCTTCGGTCGGTGGTTCACGTTGCTCGAAGCGACTGTTCCACTGAGTGTTAACGTGGCGATCCCATGTCTCGTCATAAAGCGGGACCTATCCATCCCCTACCATTTCGGCAGGATCAATCACGGCCATGTTGACTTTAAGGCTATCGAACAAGTCTTTTACGCTGACGTCTGAGTCCCATGCTGAGGTTGTCGAAGATTGATCCCCCGAACACGCATAGTCGGACTCCTCATTGACATAACAGAACAAATCCGATGAGGAAGAGGACTAGCCTAAACCTCTCCGAGTCCGGTTGAAGTAATTTGAGGCTTTGCCTTTAGGTACGTAAGAGGGTCGGATGACCGTCCTGCGTCCTCGGCCATAGTTCAGGCCTTCCGGGCGAGTGAGGTCGTACCCCATGTTGCTCATTATGCGCTTTGTGATTTGACTGTATTGTGAAAACTGAGGCGCGGGGTCCTCGTCTTCAGATTCATCCCACAACGTGCACAAGGGGTGATCGATTCACCCAAAGATAATATCTTATTGATAGTTATTTCGGGCTGGTACGATGAGTACAGCCTGCGATGACTTGATCGGCTGTGCCTTCGCGACATACGACGAGCATACAGGAAAGTGCAGGGAGCGGTCGTTATAGAGTTTTGACACTAGGTTATTAGGCGCATCATCCTCGGATGTTGAACAAGAAGACAAATAAGCAAAGTTGAACTTCTCATTCATGATTATCTCCTCTGTCTGAACAGCGTTGGTTACATTGTGACTTTCGTAACCGATTACAATTGATTCGAAGTCGTTCAGGACTAGGCTGTCACCGTACTCGGGCTCGCTATCCGCCTCGTTGCCGCTCTCTAGTTCCTCGACCGGTGGCTCGTCAGGGTCTTGGTACAGCAGAGAGTCTGTGAAGTAGTTCTCGATGCCCTTGAAAGGTTGCTTGTCGGCCACTACTATTTTCACTTGCTCGTAATCATCCACGTACTTCAAGCATTGGTGCAATGTGGATGGGACTATTCGGTTTCTATGGATCCACGGACGTCGTAAGAGCATGTTGTAGGATGGCTCAGCATCGATGACGTAGTAGGTCACCTCTGTCTTCATGTCGCCTATTTGACACTTCAGACGGATCTTACCGAGTGGCCGAGTCCTAGTGGCATTGAAGCCAAAGATAGTCGTAGTAGTCATGGATAGACGTTTTGGGGGTATCCCCAGGTGTTTGATCAACTTCAGGGGTACGATGCTTAGCGCAGACCCCGGGTCGACTTGAATTTGATCCACTTTTGAGGAACCGACATACCCCGTAAAGTACAATGGTCGATCATGAGAGGTGCTTTTGATGAGCATGTCCTCAGGAGTGAATGTGATGCAAGAGACGCGATTCTCAGTGGTCTGGTAGCACATCGCACATTCCCATCCCCTATCTTCTTCACTCACGAAGTGGGTAGAGAAGATTTCCGAGTCGGCCAATGCCTCTTGTAGGGCTTCTCGGGTAGGCCTGGATAACCGCAGAAGGTCGTACATGGTAATTCGCATGGGGATGCTCTTCAGTTGCGTGAGCACGTTGAATCGGAAAGGCTGACTGCTCTAGCTCGGCCTGTCTAGATCTAGAGGGGTTGACGTGGCTGGCCTTGTGGGAGGTCCTGCCGGGTTCTCTGCCTTCGTAGGGTATTCTTTTGCTAATTCTTTCCCTGCTCTCATGGCAAGGATAGTGGTTTCCTCCTCGGAGTCGGTGGAGGCGATCATTGCTGTCTTATCTCTACCCAGGATGGCGAGATGACGTTGCAAGGTTTTCCCTTAACCTCTTTCAAGGGCTTTGCAGTCCATTGTTCGTCACCGAGGAAGTCCGGATGGACCCACATCACTTGACCCGATGGCATAGTCTGGGTGACTAAACCTTTCCCTTGTTGGTTGTGATGGTCGTCATTAGTGATTTTCAGGACTGCCTTGGGGATAGGAATTACC
>BQKN01056761.1:83763-110076 GCA_022839385.1 Asparagus kiusianus | reverse complement strand
GGTCGTCATTAGTGATTTTCAGGACTGCCTTGGGGATAGGAATTACCCCTACCGGAGCCTGGACCTCCGGGAGATCTATCCTAAAGCTCAAGGTGATCATATTCGTGATCACCTACTTTTGAACCTTCTCCTTCTTTAGGACTCCTGCATCGTAGAGGGCTTGGAGCTTATCCTTGAGGATGTAACACTTAGAAGTGTGGTGGCCAAGGAATCTGTGATAGGCACAATAACTCGGGTCATTGGTTTTGTTTGCCTCCTCAGGCTTCATGGCCTCTGGCAATTTAATTCGATCGCTCTTGAGTAGAGTATCGAATGTCGCCACCACCTGGTCTTCTTTGAAGTCGTATTGCCACGGGGGACGTTGCTCGAATTGCCTAGGTTTCGGCCTTTGAGATGTTTTAGGTGCCGAGGCGGAATCAACGGCCATGATTTCTTTTCCTCTCGTTCGAGGAGGATTCTTTGGCACGGTCGGATCCACGGCTCCCTTCTTGGGTTGTGGCTCTTCGGCCTCTAACCTTTTGATCATGTTTTCCACTTGCTCACCCTGACGAACAAGTTCTTTCCAGGTTCGGTTTTCCACCGCACCGACTTTGGATAGAATATGGATTAAGAGATTATTGCGGCATATTTCGATCAATGTAGACTCGGAGACCTGGTCTCGGCAATGAACTGGTTGATTCCTGAATCTATTTACGAAATCGTTGACCGATTCCGACTTCCCATGCTTTTCGGCAAGGAGGGTGGCCATCGACACCTCCATGTCGTCGTCGAAGAAGCGGGCTAAGAAAAGTCTTTCCTCATCGGCCCATGACTTGATAGAGCTGGGTTCTAACTTGCGAAACCATTCAAATGCCACCCCCTTGAGGGTGCCTATGAATAACCGAGTGAGAATAGCATCATTCCCTGTAAGGAATCTGGTCTGCACCATGAAGTAATAAATGTGTTGCGAGGACGAGCCCTTGCCATCAAACTATACTAAGCTAATCGGCTTAAACTTTGCTGGGTATGGGACTGTATCCCATTCGACAGGATAGGGCCGGACTACCCCCAGCTTGTTCATGTTTTGCTAGAGTTTCAAAGAGTTGAGTTAGCTTTGGAACTTATCGAACCTCTTGTCGCGGGTGCTACCGCCAGTATGAGACGTCCCTAGCGACGTCTTGGAAGAATAATCGAATTGTAGACCGATATTATCCTCCATTTCAGTTGCTGGACGATAGGGAGGTACCTATTCCTTACCTCACACCTGCCGCGGTATGGTGTGCGGGGTTCTTTTCTTCTTCTTCTTGTTTAGAAGCTGCTCCAATATTTCCCTTAAGGAGTCGATGGTTGTCTGTTGTTCTTCAAACTTTTGGGCCACCGTCTGTTCATGGGTGGGTTCAGCTATGTGTACCATTGCCAGCGCGTCCTGACTTGAGTGTGATGTTTGGGACGTAGCCGCCGCTGAGTAGATCTAGTCTTCGCCATCGGAGGGAGGTGCTAAGGTTGAATAATCAAACCCAATGCTCACTCCCGTGTGACTACGGGTGCGCCGGTATATACCATCTCGTTCATGTTGGACAAGCGGAGGATTAGGTCCCAGGAAGGAGTCCGAGTCTTGAGAACCAGAAAGCACAGCCTTTCCTTTATCCGTCATGTTGATTGTAGCGGATGGGAGCTCTAGATTGTCGGCGACGTGTCCTTTTTGGAGAGGGTCTCGGTCGAGAAGGCTATCGAGAGAGCCTCTCGAACACCGAAGGTTTCGTCGTTCCCATACATTAGCAGTCGACGAGTACTGTTTGGATAAGCCTTTCGTAGTGGCACTTAGTATTCGCCTCATGTATGGTGCGTTTGCGAGTTAAGTAACCCCGGAGGTCTTCTGTGGATGATTGGCGACAACCCCCAACATCAGACGGGTCGCTCGGGTGATTGCCCAAGAGAGTTTTGGATGTACTCCCTGGTGTATAGTGGGTAGAATTTTTAGGTGTTAGTGTTGGGTGAGTTCGCCTTGACAGGCGAGTCTTCACGCTGGGGCGAACTCCAGCGTGCAGGCGAGACTCAACCCTTTGCTCATGCAGATGAGTTTGCAAGGTATCGCCTACTGCTTTGCCTTTGTAGTCAAGGCCCTCTCGCTTGTTACACTTATCCGTTAAGGGTTCTTGGTGAGGCTTGCCCGCCCTCGATGGTTCGCCTACTCGAGTAGGTTCGCTTGTTTGGGGTGGTTTATTCACATCAGGGACGTGACCTGAGAAGCGAAGTCCACCCGAGCGGGTGATCTCGTCCCTCTCGGTTGGCGCTCTTGATTTGGAGAGCCTTCCAGTGTCGGGTGAGTTGCCCCTTTGTCTAACTCTTTTTGAACCTATGTAATAGTTTAGGCCGTCGTATGAGACGAAGGCTTGGGCCTCCTGTCGGGCAAGGGCCTGTCGTTGCCGCTGGCAAGCTCTTCTGGAGAAAGGAGCGTCCGTGCGGGTTGTGGCAGCATTGTCTGTGCCGGAATGAACCACTGTTTCCTCCTAGGCGGGCATCTGCGAGGGCCGCTTAGTGACCCATCTGACAAGCTTTCGCTCCATGCTCTCAACCTCTAGCTTAGCCTTGATCGATTTGGAGGGAGTGGGTTCCCCCGATGTGACTTGGATAGAGTCTTCAGGTGCGGAGGCTTTGACCGTTTGAGGTCGGCCTCTACGCACGACTCTGTGGCATTTGCGTGACACATTGCCACCAGAGGAGGAAGAAGACAAGTACTCTTCGTACTTGGCTTGATCGAACTCGATCTCTAAGGACTCCACAGTCATCCTAACAGCAACCTCGTCGAACTGAGCTACCACCATTTCGGTTGAAGAAACAGATTCTACCACTGTGGTCGCCATCTTCTGTAGGTGTGAATTTTTGATCTTCCGAAATAGGGATTTCGTTTGTATTTATAAGAACAGATTATTACAAACTAATGAATCAAAAAATACAACAGAAGCGGAGGGAATGCCCTCCTTTTTTAACGTGGGGACTTTCGGTAGCTATAGGACGCTTCGCTCGGTTCTCGCATCGAGTCTGCTTCCCTTGGACGATTCGACCGAGGTTGCTGGCGAGCTTTAGTATGCAGTAGAAGCACGGATCGATGGAGTTCAAGTCTCCGAGTTCGACGGCGATTAAGGCCCGAAACTGGGAGAAGATGCTGCAGTGCAAAGATTATGCAAAGAGCTTGTCGTCGACTCTTTCGAGAGTCGGGAGCTAGTGGTTCAGTTAGCTGATTGAATTAATCAATTAACTATGAGCGAAAGAACCCCTTTCCTGTAGCCAGGAGAGGTTCTTAAATAGGGGAGAGGCAACACGGCCTCTCCTTGAATCATGGGATATGACCATGTCTTGGGTTTGTATTGTGAGCAGCTGCTTGATGGGTTCGAAGTCATATACTCCTTCCCTTCACGTCGTGAGGAGTGGGGTTGCGGCTGCCCAGTACTCGAGTGGGTCTAGCTGACTTGCTGCTTGCAGGCGGATTCAGCTCTTGACTCGTGCAGGTGAGGCGAGCTTTCTGCGGGCGGACTTGGCGACTGACCGGTCACTCGTACTGTGAGTGGCTACTTGATGGGCTTGGAGTACTGTTCTCCATCCCTTCATGTCGTGCGGGAAGTGGGAAGGCCCATCCCTGTATGCAGCGTAGCGGCTATCAAGTACTCAAGTGAGTCTAGCCAGCTTGCCGTTTGTAGGCGGATTCAGCTCTTGACTCGTGCAGGCGAGGTGAGCTTCAATCATGAGCATGCAGGCAGATATGGTGACTGCATGGATTTGACTGGTTGCTCGTACTACGAGCGGATACTTGATGGGCTTGGAGTACTATGCTCCATCCCTTCACGTCGTGGGAAGTAGGAAGGCCCATCCCTGTACGTGGCGTAACGGCTGTCGGGTACACTGTTTGTAGGGGAATTTGACTCTCAGCTCGGCGGGCGAGTTGATCATACAAGTGAATCTAGATGATCTTGACTCATGCGGACGAGTCGATCATACAGGCGAATCTGGACGATCTTGACTCGTACGGGCGAGTCGATCATACTGGCGAATCTGGACGATCTTGACTCGTGCAGGCGAGTGGATCATACAAGCGAATCCGTGATAAACAAATGTGAGCAAGTTTGGCAACCACGCGGTTCGGGTTTGCGCTGGTGAGTACAGCCCATGGGTGAGCCCCCCATCCTCAAGATCGGTGGACGACTCCGACTCGCAGGCGAATTTCTCGTATATCTGCAAAGGTAATTTTTACCGTCTATAACGATTTGGGTAGACTCTGCTGAATCCTTCGATAATGATGATGACTAAAAAAAGTAAGCTTTGACATATATCAAAAGTATTAATTTAAAATTTAATTATACCTCATTTTGCTCAGAGCAAAGGGTATATAACTTCTTTACTTCTTCAGCAAAGAAGTTATGATATCCCTCTTGATACCAAATAATATAACCATTAAGGGTCTTCCCCGTGCAACCATCAGAAGGAATGATGAAATGCTTATCGGTCCCTAATCGAAAGAAAAATGTCCAATAGCAGTACATCATGCGTAAGGATGTTTCAATACGCGTGCATGACAAACTAGGATCAGGAACTCCTTGATCATAACCAAATTGATGGGCAAACATATGAGGATTATATGGTTCAGTAAAGAGCCTCTTTCCCATCCTAAGAGGAAGGATACCTTGGCGAATTGAAAGAAAAATTAAAAAATGGGAACTTGATATCTTTTGCTTTGATATATCCACAAGGGAAATGGGGTTGGAAGAATGTGAAAGTGGATAAGGTCTCCATTTAAGTTTCTCATCATCTCCTTCAAGTAAAAAGTTCCTAGCCTCTTTAGTAGAATAAGGGGACCCTGAAGTTTCTACTCCTAAAATTTGCAGCAATAATGGAGTATCTGATCTATGATTTGAAGAAAGAATCTGCCATTCAATGTCATCTTCTGGTAGCCGATCATACAAATTAGGAAAATATTGGGAAATCCATCCAACCAGATAATGAACTAGATAATTACATGATACTACCTAGTGATCTGTAACCCAATAGTTAATTTCTCGATAAAGAGTGCAGAGCGTCGGAACAGCCAAAGAATAAGGTTTCCTACTGTCAGCCATTCTTGCAGCCACAACGAACACATCGGCTCTAATATAGGTTAAGTCATAAACAACTACAAATTTGCATAACCATATGGTGAGAAAAGCTACAAGTAGTGTGTTCTTCCCAAAAGTTTGAATACTATGAAAAGACTTGCTCTTATATTTTCCTTTAGACTTGACTTTATGATGTAGCCCATGAAAGAAAAATTCCATCCACATTTCAAAAGAAATATTGTCTACAGGACTAATACCTCTAAGATATCGATAACAATTCAGTAGTGCTTTGAGGGGTTGCCCATGCTTTACTTCAAGATCTTCAAGCTCTTCATTTGTGGGTACATATTCATCATATACTTGTCTCTGAATAGGAAGACCCCCAATCCTCTCCATATCTAGCAAACTGATAGAAAGGTCTCCCCATTTTGTAACAAATCCATTACGATCTTTATCCCAACACTCTAAGAAAGATTGCAGAAGCTGAAAGTCAATATGCTAAACTCCAAGAGATGAAAGTATAGCGTCGTAGATGTCAAGACGTTCTAAAGCATCAGTGTATTTTTGCAATATATATAGGCACCAATCATTATATCCATCAATCATGAGAGGTTTATTTTCTCTTACATCCCCCCATCCTTTACTTCGAGCAATAAGTTCGGTTGCAAAACAAGTTAATGAGCCCAAGGGAAAAGTCTCTGTACAAGGATTGAAAGTCTCCTTACAAGGATTGAGAGTGAGGGTAGAGGCGGAGGCAGTATGAATGACTTTTATAAATTGTCCCCATCTAAAATGTGCAATCGTAGCCCGAGTTGAGTTATTAAGATCTTCAGATAATTCGTGTGTTTTTTGACAATTCATAATGGTCGAAGAGGTACATGTCATTGAAGCATGTCTTTCTAACTTTAAATCTATGGGTTCATCTTCATAAAAATAAGAAGTTATAGGAGAATCATCAATAACCAAAGATTTATGGGACTCAGTTTCTTCAACTAGTTGGCTACCCCTTATAGAAATACTAGTTGAATGAGACATCTAAAAAAAATTATGATACATTAAATAAAATTATAATTAATAGCTATAAAAATGAATTAAACATGAAAATATTAATTTAATAAGGATGATGAGAATGGAATCTTAAAATAAGTTTAGATGTTAAGACTAAGTTTATCTACTTTGCATTAAGGAACAAGGCCTTAGGGTTTCCTAAAATTTATTTTTTGCATCATGGCACATGCCTCAAAATTTTATTCTCGAAGCATGAAGCTTGTGAGATGCATGGTCCTCCGTTTTGGAATTTGACTTTCGTACTTGAACCTCATGTCATCTTGAGAATAAACTTTTGAAATAGAGGAGAGCAGCCTAAAGTTTCTAAATTTATTTTACGAATGAAGGCTAAGTTCATCTATTTTGCATTAAGGAACAAGGCCTTAGGGTTTCCTAAAATTTATTTTTCTGTATCATGGCTCATGCCTCAAAAATTTTATTCTTGAAGTATGAAGCTTGCGAGATGCATGGTCCTCCGTTCTGGAAATTAACTTCCGTACTTGAACCCCATGTCATCTTGAGAATAAACTTTTGAAACAGACGAGAGCAACCTTAAGTTTCTGAATTTATTTTATGAATGAAGGCTAAGTTCATCTATTTTGCATTAAGGAACAAGGCTGTAGGGTTTCCTAAAATTTATTTTCTGCATCATGGCTCATGACTCAAAAATTTTATTCTTGAAGCATGTAGCTTTCGAGGTGCATGGTCCTCCGTTCTGGAATTTGACTTCCGTACTTGAACCCCATGTCATCTTGAGAATTGTAGGCATCCAAAATTACCTATAGGTCCCCACACACGACTCGAGACAGAGACAAGATGATGAATGTCGCTATTCAAGTCACAGAAGCTTATTTGATAACGAAAAATATACGAAGTTAGTCGACGGACCATACGAAGCAACGAAACTTCGGAATAATGGAAACACGAGCTGATTGGGAGCTCCGTGTTGCTTACGAAATACGAAGCGCCCCTCGTGTCCTATTTACTCCATATATGATTCAATCATGGAAGCTTATAGATCTCCTCGTCAGCTTTCTGATGCATTTTGAATTGTGTGATTCCGAGTTCGGATGACGAATTTACGATGAAAACAGACACAATACGCGGGATAATGCGCCAAGCCTCGGCGAGACACCAAGAAGTGTCTCGGCCAAGACTTGGCCGAGACACCAAAGAGTATCTTTCCTAAGGCTTGGCCGAGACACCAAGGGGTGTCTCGGCCAAGGCTTGGCTGAGACACCAAGGAGTGTCTCGGCCCAAGCTTGGCCGAGACACCCACGGGTGTGCGCAGACCCGAAATGTTGTTTTTGGCAGATTAAAGCTGTTTTTCGATCGTTAACCACTTGGATTTGTTTCAATTGATCTGATATCATCCAAAAACGTGATTAAGTGGTTACAACCGAAGATAAGATCGAATCGATCGTTCTTATCCGAAAACAGGGGTCTCTAAGCCTATAAATACAGCCCTAGGGCCTTACTTTTTTCAGTTCTAGAATTCTCGAGCATTGGCGAAGCCCTGCTGAATTAGAGACTGAAGAGCCACAATTTTAGAGAGGAGGAGGAGACTTTAGCAAATTCTTCAGTATAAAGAAGAGGAGTTCGTCAGATCTGCAGCCCGGTTCTTTTCCTTGAGATTGCCCCGTTGTGGTGATCTCGAGAAGAGTGGCTATCTTGCTTTTACCAAGATAATTGCTTCGGTTTCTTGATTCCTTCACGAATCAACAAAGCTTTGGATCTGATTTGATCCTTTGGTGGTCCACGGATATCAACGTCCCTATCACAGGGCAAGATCCTATGCAAGCTGAAGACCGATAAACGATCTCTATGTTTGTTTTGTATTTTCATTGTGACCACTGAAGTTGTAATGATTACCTCAATGAAGAAATCAACTTTCTCCTCAAACAAGCTAGCAACCACAGTGGGAGCCAACAGTCTCGTCAACGAGGCTGTCATGCTGCAGCCGACGATCAAGATCCTCGTGGCTGAAGAGGTCGAATTCAAGTTCGACCAACAGAAGTTCGAGGAGTACGTCTCCTCCTCCTCCTCCAGATCCGCCTCTTCTCGTAAGCACAGGAAGGTCTCCTCCACCCAAAAGATCTGCTAGTCTTCAGATTTGAAGACTCAAGAAGGTGAATTCTCACTACCGTTGCTACAGCCGCACCTCACAACGATCCGCCGGTGTCCAATGAGACCAGATCTGTAGATCTGAACTCCTCCGTGATCAAGGAGTTAACTTTTGAAGGCACGCCAACTCTATCAAGGAGAGCACGTCAAAGGCAACGCTAACACATCGCGTGCCAATTCGCTACGGCTTTGGATCAGGTGGACGGACTCTGTTACCAAGTGGATTTGGAGTTCAAAAAGCGTCAAGTGGTTAAGGCATCTCCACCGCAAGCTTTGGGAACCTTCTCCCAACTGTTCGCGGGAAAAATTGTTTTCTTTGATTTTATTGTTTCCATTAGCAACAGTTTATCGGTTACAAGGGATCCGGTCTTTTTATAAGATCCGGTTACAACAAAATCAAAGAAAAATCTAAAAAAAAGATTACAACTTTCCTTTTTTGAACAAATCGCAAGATCTTGTTTTGCGGTCTCTTGCTTGTGTGGGTTCTTCGCCTGCGCCGGGGTTAATCCGTGGACCACCACGCGATCTTGATCCGGTCGGATCTACACGGTATGACGGGTGTTATTTCACGAAAGAAATAACAGCCGGGGGTATTATTTCACCAAGGAAATAATAGTCCTAAGTAATCGAAATCGACCAAGCGAAATTGATACTCTTTTCGGGATCAAAAACCAAGTTTTGATCCGGAGGATGACCGTGTGGATCTCAAATCTGATCTCTCTCGAACTCCTGCCTTATTTGGTGTGGATGAATGCCAAGAACCAGATCTGAAAAGTCCAAAACTCCGAGATTCCAAAGCTTCAACCTTTTTTTTAGTCTTGAGCCTTTAATCCAGCAGAGTTTCGCCTCCAAAAAATCCAACCTCCAAAACAATGAGCATAGGGGTCTATTTATAGGTTCCTCAAACCAGATCTGGGCTCAGATCTGGGCCCAGATCTGGTGGCTCGGCCAGGTGGCTCGGCCGACCACCTAGGTGGCTCGGCCATCGAGCCACCCTGGTTGCTTGCCGAGCCACCAAGTGGTGGCTCGGCCACCGAGCCACCAAGGGGTGGCCACCGAGCCACCAAGAGGTGGCTCGGCCAGCGAGCCACCTAAGAGTGGCTCGGTTTTGGCCGAGCCCTCCAGGCGTTTACTGTTTTACCATTTTTCGGTTTCACGGTTTATCCGAACTCTGATTTGGTAGTCCGAATCTTGATTTGGCAGTCCGGATCCTGATCTTGATTGATGTGACGGACTCTACGGTTGGATGATTCGTTGATTCATCGACCCGTTAGCTTGATTGGGCACACGATTGGAACTATTCCGTTGTTTGCGTGCGATTCGTTAACCTCGTCACCTCGTTAATCCGCTTCGTCGCATCTCACTTGGCTTCGGTGTTGTGGTCTAACGAACATGCTTGGATATATCGCCCGATGGTTCGTTGGTTTGTCGAATCACCGTGTCGAGCTGTGTTAAGGGACCTATAAGCAGTTCTATACGCCTACAGATACCCCCTCCAAAGTATTTCAGCCTCATTCTTTTATAGAAGAGTCTGGAATACTTTGGACATGATTGTCCTAACCTTCAATCGGTGTAATGGGACCTTAGAATGGCTTCTATTCTTGATTCTTTCAATCCTCCAGGCTATTTGGTGCTTTGTCGAATGTCTGCAAGGGTTCCGGTGCTGCATTTATTGTCTGACCATTGTCAGAATTTTGAATTTGAAGTCAATTCCTAATTTTCTGATCTTTAGCTCGTGTTTGCTGTTTCAACATAGAATCGACCATCGATTGTTGGCGTTGAGTCTTCATTTGCAACGCGTTGTCCGGCGTTTTGACGCAGTTTATACTCATACGTCTGCTGGAGTCTTGAGAAGCAGTTTATACTCTTATACTTTTTGGAGTGTTGTTGAGTTATCCTTAAGAATATTTTTAGAAAAATACTCTCCAGAAACTTCTCAACAAAAATAGGGAATAGTTTGTACTCGTATACCTTATTGGAGTAATTTTCAGGTCCGAATGAGTTGAACCGGTCTGATAATGACCCAAAAAAGGCAGTAATTAGGCTCAAAAACCCTTTCCAACCCTTCCAAATATATGGGAGAGGGGTGAATAAATGAGGGACTGAACCGTCGGTTGATCTGAGGTCGTTTCGATACTCGATTCAGCTCCAATTTGAATTTTGGTTCAAATCTAGTTCGAACTGGTTCAAAACTGGTTCAACCTGGTTCAAGACTGGTTCAGGACTGGTTTAACCTGGTTCAGTCTGGTTCAGCTTGGTTTGGTCTGGTTCAGCCTAGTTTGGCCTGGTTCAGCCTCCTTTGAACTGATTTAGCCTGGTCTGATCTGGTTCAACTTGGTCTGGTCCGGTTCAGTCTGGTCTGGTCCGGTTCAAGACTGGTTCAACACTATAAAAGAGCCTCTTTTCTCCTCCCTAGGGCCGGCCCCCTTCTCCCTTTTTTTGATTTTTCTCTTCCCTCGTGCATCCTTTCTCCTTTAAACCCTAAAATTCATCTAAGATCCACCTTTCCTTTTGATCTTAGACTGAAAAATCCTTCAAAATCTCCATATATAAAGTTTCTCTCAGGCCCCTCGAGCACGTGGTTCGAGCCTCCTTTAAGATCTGATTTTTATTGGATCCTCGAGCTTTTCTTCTGGTAAATCCTCCATAATTTTGGCATGTTTCATGTTTAATTCAGTATATGAATTTGTGGGATTGTTTATGAGGGTTAGGGTTATGATTTGACGCCCCGAGCTCATGTTTCAGGGGGGTAGAATTTGGAGATCTGAGGGGTTTAATTGCAATAAAGAGAGGGTAAAATTTTAGGGTTAGAGTTTGTCACCCTAACTAAATTTTTTTTGTATCTGATCCCTTGATTTCTTTTGCAGATCACCATGTCACATATCCCGAGAGGTCAATCTCCTACTGCGTCGGCTGATGGCGTGCTTCCCTCGTACACTGGTGAGCTCTCTTTTTGGCGTATTTCGAGATTTGTAGATTAATCCTTTTATCCCCGTTTTGTTCTCCTTGGTGAGACAATTGGGAAGAGCCTTGATTCTCCTTGGTGAGGATTGATGCTTTAAAGATAGGTTTTGCTTAGTCAAAACCATATCTCAAAATAAATAAAGGGGGTGTTTTGACGCTGCATTGTGCCTTATAAGGCAGGGATATACCCTATCTTATGAATGCATAATGTGGCCAAATCGTCTCACCCTTTATATGGCAGTGACTCTATCTTACCCATTGGTAAGATGAGTTCAACTTCCTTTTAAAACTGAGACTAACAAACGCTTAATTGCTTGTCTCCAGTGGAATATCCCTCTAGAGCGTTCTCATCTCATGTAGTGGATGGGCGTCGTGACTAGTATTATTCGACCTCCGATGATTTTTCACCTATTCCACTTACTTCTCAGTTTGCTTCGGGCACGTTGCCAGAGGTTGCCCAAGTGGTGAAGGAAGGTGGACATCGAGTTCTTCGATAGTTGATTACTGATGCGCCTTTCGTGAAGGATACCAGCTCTATTCAGCCTCTCAAGAAGACTGACTTTTTATTCGGTGACTCTGTTGAAGACCCTGATGCAGTGTTTATTGGTGTCGAGAAGTGGCTTCATAAAGATGACGAGGGTTTTCTATATTTGCCTAAGATTTCTCGTCACCGCTCATTGACTGAGCTCAGACATCAGGCCGTGACACGGGAGATGTCGTGGCGTTTGACGGAGGAGCATGAGAGCATTCACTGTGGCTATATTACTCATCAGGCAGCTCCTGGTTCGAGCAGGAGTCATATCATTGGATTGCGTCCTGGAGTATTGGGGCTGGATACACCGCCGCGTAATGAGTTTCTTGCTTTTGCTTCTACTTTGAAGAATCGCCTCGCCGACTTAGGACGGGAGATGCCTACGTTGCGCCACAGATTCTATGGCTGGGTTCATTCTTCAGACAGGCTTTGGTGGGCTCGTATGACGACCTACGTCTTAAGCCGATGGAGCGAGGAGTTGCAGCTTGTGGTCTATATGCAGCTATTCGTTCCACCATGTATGGTTTACCCATCAGCTCTAAGCATTACTTTGCTTTGTACGAGCTCTATAACCTGGATTCGAACACTTTCCTGACTGGGCATGGAGAGTTGGGCTTGGCTCTCCATGAGATGCACAAGATTTCTGGTTTGCCCATGGGCCAGATGTTATATCAGGAGTACTTTCCCTCCAACCAGGAGTTGAGTCAGCTGAAGGACCGCAAGCCCAACCGCTATGAGACTTTATGGGATCTCACATGTCACTACCATATTGCTTTGGTGCAGTCTGAGCCTTTAGCGAAGAGGACTAAGTCACAGGTGAGCCTGAAGCAGTTCGCATGTTACTTGTTCAGAAACTTAGAGAGCAATTCTGGCGAGGCTATTTGTGAGCTGGCAACGCTTACTCCTTTAGAGGTTAATGGTCTGCTAAAGAAGATTGACGCTCACTCCTATACCATTAGCAGTCCCGAGAGTGGCTTTCCTACAGGGACCAAATTTAAATCATTCTTGTGGCATGCGACCGCATCGATTTAGCCGATGACCCTTCTTGCCGGTTACCTCGCTATCTGGTTAAAGAAATACGTGGTCCCGTATCAGTCCAGTGACATTTTGCAATTGGAAGTGCTCTACCCAGCGGTTCAGTTTGCCTACAAAAAGGAACTTTCGCTTCTTCCGGTGATGGTCGCTAACATTCATCGAGGGCTTCGACAGATTTCTAGTGCTTTCACACAGAAAGAAGGTGTACCGTCGGCCCGGATTCCTCTTATTAAGGTGGAGCTTCCATATACTTATTTGATGGCTTGGTTCGTCCTTCATCGTTCTGATATGATGTCAGTACCTAGCACCACCGACCGCTCTGTTCTCTTACTACAGTTGTTTAAGAATGGTAGGTGGGAGGGGCGAGGATTCCTTGAAGTCAGGAAGCAGCTACAGGTCCACAAGTGTTGGGCATTTTCCACTTGCTTCCCGCAGTTCTTTGGCCGATATGGCAAGTGTTTGATTGATGAGGAGAGGCCGAGGGAGTATCAAACTCATTTAGATGTCGGCTGCTTTAATTGGCCAGTGAACATTAGGCCGGGTTATCTAACCTTCCGGGTGAGGAATCAGTGTTTCATAGAGTCATATCTACCCTGCCGATTCGCTCGCCAGTTTGGCTATGATCAGCTTTATGTCGGGAACCCGCGTCAGCAGCTTCGGACTCATGGCGGTTTGGTGGACGGTCTTCGGGTATGGCTGTGGACCGTGATGGGCTGCACTGGTGCTAAGTTCAGTCTCTCGAGTGCTGAGCATCAGTTAAAGCTCACATTCTTGAGCTGCAGGTGGTTGTTAGCAGCTAACAAACCCATTCTTGTGAAGCCGATTGTAGAGTTAGTGGCTGAGGAGGCTTCTCAGGCTGATTCTCGTGCGATTCAGGAAGATGCTCGGTCACAGAGGACGCGGAGCAAGACTCGTCGAATCGATGAAGAAGGAAAAAAGACCTTCAATTCTGCTGAAGAGGCCTCAGGCGGAGATCCTGAAGATTACGAGGAATATTTCGAGCGAGGTTAATCACCTATCTTTTCCCTCTATCCTCCAGAATTATTAATCTTGACAACTGTTTGATGTTTCAGGGACAGTGGCTGATAAGGAAGAAGAATTCCGGCCTTTTACTTAGGCAAGACCTCCGATTGTTGTCCCAGCTGCTAGGCGGAAGAGACTAGCCCACAAGCCGCGTGCAGATTCACGAGCATCTGAGATGGATTTGGCTGGTGATGATCATGCTAGCGACGGAGGTAACATCTACCTTATAGACCATCCTCTTGATCATTCAGAACTTTTGGCTCATGCTTTTCCATCTCTATATAGGAGAGCGTGGGGAAGGCGAGATGAATCTCGATCCTGCTCCTCATGATTTTGCATTTTCTGGTGAGCCTGACTTACCACACCAGGTAGAAAAGCCTGTAGAAACTACCGACGTTAGGGAGACTATCAATGTAGGACCTGATTCAGCAAATCCAGGTACATCTACCATTGACAATATACCCTTTAGATGGCAAACAAAGGAGTTGAATGATTCAGAATTCATGCCTCCCTTAATTGTCTCTATGCTTCTTGCTCTTTCAGATAAATTGCAGGGGGCAAACGTGGACCTTGGGAGTAGAGAGGCTAACACATCCGTAAGAGGTAACTCATTTCTATTGGTCGTAGTCTCTTTACTCTTCTCTTACATTTATATTTTTTTGTGTCAGATTTTTCGACTGATGATTTCGATGAGGAGGGTTTGCTTGTGGACACTCCTATGCTCCACTTCATGTATGGCTCTCCTCAGATTGATGACCAAATGCCTGAAGATATGTTTCCTGAGTCTACACTCCCCAAGAATTCCGAGGATGGTCCTTTTGAAGGTACGTGCCTCTTCTCAGGTTAATTATAGGACTAGCTATTTTTTGACTAATGCAGCTATAATGTGATGAATCTGAAAATTTTGTTTTGTGTTTGACAGAAGCTTTTGTCGAGACTGGTCCTGTTGAGCCGGCTGTGAGACCAACTACACCAGTTGATACATCAACAGCGGCTACACCTCCACTACCCCCAGTGACTCAAGGGGAAGAAGGTATGAATTAAGCAACTGAGAAATGTTATTTATTTCCTCATCAAGGCTTTTTGACGGATTTCCCCCTTTTTGTGTAGGGTCTTCTTCTCGGCTTCATGTCCTTGTGAAGGAGTTGTTATTAGACAACGATCCTGAGAAGATCGTCATCTGCATAGAAGTTCGCTCCTTCTTCTCCTTCGTGAATACTATGATTGGCAAACTCTTCCACGGTGGACTTTTCCTTCACTAATTTAAGCCTTTCCTTGACCCCAGAATAAATTCAATAAGGGATGTAGGATATTTGGATCTGGCGAAGGCTATAATTGATGACCTTGATTGCCTAGAGCACGAGCTTCAGATGTTACGTGAGCTCCGCGATGCAGGTGCCTCTTCATTCATTGCTGCCAATTTGGATGCTCGCTTACAGACATGGTGCGATGCTTGAGTTTTTGCTGAGTTCGAGATTCAGGTGCAGCGGGATCGGGTAAATCGAGTTGAAGCCAACCTTGCTGTTAGATCATCTTCACTTGACGATCTTGACCTTTCTATTGCCTCTTGCGAGACCAAGATAGAACAATTCAGAAGAGGACTTCGTGAAGAAGAGGAGGCCTTGAGTATCCTTCAAATGACAAAGGTATAGGATCAGCAAGCCCACATTGCCTTATCTGAGGAGTTGAAATCTTTGAAGCAGAAACTGGTCGAGACGGAGGAAGTTGCTGTTAAGACTTTAGCCGCCACTGAAGAGTCTATCAGAGCTGAATTGTAGGATGAGCTTAGGCAAGCTTATGATGAGAAGCTGTCTAAGTTTAGTCAGCAGATTTTTAGCCATAGGCTTGATGTATGATTTCATTTGCTGAATATTTTGACTTTTGATCCTCTTAGTGGAAATAGTTTTATCTTTATCTTTATTATGATTTCTCACTCTGTTTGGAATGATTGACCATAATACTCATAGGATTTTTGGCAAACCCTCAGCCCTCAACGGATTTGATAAGCCTTTACCGACTACCGTTTGAGTCGGGCTAGCATGTGGATTGTCTAAATCCGTTCCGCATGTAACGTTGTGCTAAGAGAGTGAATTCTCTGAGACTTTGTGCTATGATATCAAATACATAGGCTTTACCATTTATTATAGGAATAGGCTACCCAGCAACGCGTGTTAGGCGTTGACTTTAGGATTTTTGGCTAACCCCCAGCCTTCAACGGATTTGATTAGCCTTTACCGACTACCGTTTGAGTCGGGATAGCATGCGGATTGTCTAAATCCGTTCCGCATGTAACGTTGTGCTAAGAGAGTAAATTCTCTGAGACTTTGTGCTATGATGTGGAATACATAGGCTTTACCATTTGTTACAGGAATAGGCCATCCGGCAACGCGTGTTAGGCGTTGACTTATCCCTACTTAGGCTTCGGGATAAAGGTCCCCAGAATCCGGTTCTGGTGTCTTCTTGGACAGTAAAAGACTAACCTGGCGACGCGTGTTAGGCGTCGGCATATCCTTTCTTAGGATTCAGGATAAAATTCCCCATGCGTGTAAGGTATGGATTTTGGTGTTATTAATAACAACCTGCCACAATGTTGAATATGTGGGCGGGTGTTCTTTTTAACGGTTAAGAACTAACCGGCAGCGTGGGTTAGGCGCAGACTTGTCCCTGCTTAGGTTTCAGGATAGTATACCCCAGAATCAAAATCTGGCATCTTTTTCTATGGAGAAAGACTAAAACGGCAGCGCGTGTTAGGCGCAGACTTATCCCTGCTTAGGATTCGGGATAAACTTCCTAGGATGAATCCTAGATTGATAAATTCTTACAAAAGATTGGTGTGGGAAAGAAAGAATTTTGTATTCTATTTCCCGGTCTTCTTTTAGGGTGAAGGCGAACCCGAATACAAGGAAGGAATAATTTTATATTCTATTCCTTGATTCTGGAAAGGAAGAATTTTATATTCTATTTCCAGCACAAAAGAAACTAGAAGTGGGATCTCCATTCCGAGAATCTGGAAAATCTAGATAAATTTACCTTTTATAGGATTGGTTATCTAGTCTGAAGATGAGTTTCTCGTTTATCGAAATGAAATTTCAACTTCGGTTATAACCATGAAGAGGTTTAACCAAAGAGAAAAAGAAGGGAGTGCTTTCGTTTATCGAAAGGGGACTCTGAACTGAAAGTGGACCTCTTGTTCGTGGAAAGAATTAAGAGGGGAATTTGTTAGTGGCTTGGGCCAGAAAGACACTTTTAGTGGACTCACTGTCAATTGAAATTGATCAGTGAAGGACTTTGGTGGTAAAAATGATTTTGGGTTATCCTCTAGAATATTAAGTGTAATATTCTTCAAGGAACTTCCTGGTAAATGGGTTATCCTGAATGTACTAAGGATAGTATTTTTTTAGGAACTTCCCATTTATTGGCATTAATTGCCTGATGCCCTCTTGAGTAATCATGCGATATGCGCCGTTTGAGTAGACTGTGTCTATCACAAACGGTCCTTCCCATTTGGGTTCAAATTTTCCTTTCTTCTTGGAGTTGAGGATTATCGGTCGGCGAGCAGCGAGGACCAAATCTCCTTCCTTGAAGCTTCTCTGTTGGACTCTTTTGTTAAAAGCCCTAGATATTCTAGCTTGATAAATCTCAATGTGTTGTTGAGCTTCCAAGCGCTTTTCATCCAACATTTCGAGCTCTTCGAGATGTTTCTGATGTTGTTCTTCTGTCGTCATCTCAGTTGCGAGAGCGATCCGAAGGGATGGGATTTGGATTTCCAATGGTAGCATAGCTTCACATCCGTATACCAAAGAATATGGGGTAGCTCCTGTAGGTGTGCGTATGGTGGTACGATAAGCCCAGAGTGCTTCACCGAGTTTATCATCCCAGTCTCGTTTATTGGTCTTCACGAGCTTTGACAGGATTTTGATGATCGTCTTGTTAAAAGCCTCAGCTAATCCATTCGAGGCGGGATAATAAGCTGTTGACGAAATATCTTGAATTTTGAACTTGTCACAAAACCTGACGAAGGCGTTGCTTATGAATTGTGGACCGTTGTCATGAATGATCCGTCTTGGCACGCCGTGTCAATATATGACATGATGTTTGATGAAATTGATGACGTTGTTCGTCTTCACTTCTCTAAGCGGAATCGCTTCAGCCTACTTTGAAAAGTAATCCGTGATTGCGAGAATGAATCGATCACCTTTGACTGAAGGGGGAAAAATAGGACCGACAATATCCATACCCCATGTCTCGAACGGCCAAGATGTGGTTGACGTGTGTAAACGCTCCGGTGGTTGGTGCATATAATTTGCATGTACTTGACAAGCATGATATTCTCGGGCGTATTTGATTGCATCATGAACCATTGTTGGCCAAAAATATCCCATTCTCCTGATACGATCATACAGTTTGGGACCGGGCTGATGCGCACCACATTCTCCTTCGTGTGCTTCCTTAAGAACTTCTTCTGCTTCTTTGTTCGAAAGGCATCGGAGTAACAAACCATCGTACCCTCGACGGTATAACGTATGGGTCTCGGTATTATAGAAGAATCTTGGTGCTCTTCGGCGGATTGATTCCCTTTCTTTTACATCCTATGGCAAAATACCATATTAGACGTAGTCAATGATAGGAAAACGCCAATCTCGGGACTCAGACTCAATTTGAGTTGAGTTCACCTCCTTGACGCTTATGTTTCTATCATCTTCCTCTTCGATATCCATATTGTATATGGGTATGCAGAGTTGATGCGATCTTACTGTGACTAGCAGTTCAGTTTCGGGAGGCTACGCAAGTGATACCGCCAGTGCTGCCAGTACATCCGCATAAGCGTTTTGGAGACGAGGGATGTATTCAATAAAGAATTCTTCAAAAGAATCTACCATTTTGATGGCCTCCTGGTGGTACGGGATCAGGTCTTGGTTCCTGACTTCATACTCTCCACGGACTTGGTTGACTATCAATTGAGAATCCCCAAAAGCTTCGAGATATTCGACCCCCAGCTCCTTGGCGAAACTGAGTCCAATGAGAAGCGCATTGTACTCGGCTACGTTATTGGAACATGGATCGGTCAGTGAATAAGCCCGAGGCATCACATGCTTCCCCGGGGAAACTAAGACAACTCCATCTCCGGAGGAGACTTTAGAACATCCGGGGGTTATTGCCACATTAACTGCCCTTGAAGCACCATCGAAGTATAATTGCCATACTTGTTGGTGTGATGTAGTGTTAACCTCGTGGGTTTCATCCGGTAAGTCATCATATACTTTTGCCGTATCCGTTGTCGGGTTTACCGCCAAAAGATCACAAATTGCTTGTCCTTTGATCGACTTCTGCAGTTTGAAGTGAAAATCATATTAGGATAAGAGAAGGGCCCACTTCGCTAACCGCCAATTCATAGAGGCCGGTTGCGTCATAAATACCCATACTGGATTAACGTTAGAAATGATGTAAATCGTCTGTCCAACCAAGTAATGCCGCATCTTTTGTACTGCGAATACCAATGCGAGGCATTCTTTCTCAATCATCGGATATCGAGACTCGGCGCCTACCAAAGTCCGACTTAAGTAATATACTACCTGTTCGTGACCGTTATCATCGTCTTGTGCTAGTAAAGCGCTTATCGAGTGGTTCATCGCCTTGAGGTAAATCAAGAACGGTTTACCTGATTTCGGTGCAACGAGAACAGGAGGATTCGTCAGATATGTTTTGATATCTTCAAGTGCTTTTTGGCAGGCGTCGTCCCAAATAAATGATACATCTTTCTTGTTTAGCTTAGAGAATGGTTGGCACTTCCTAGAAAGATTTGAGATGAACCGCCGGATGTAAGCTAAACGCCCTTGTAATCCTCTGAGTTCTCTTAGATTTCTAGGGGGTTGCAGTTCATGTATCGCCTTCACCTTATCAGGATCGATATGTATACCTTTAGTGGTGATGACGAATCCAAGGAATTTTCTGCTGGACATTCCAAGGAAAGATTTAGTGGGGTTCATCTTCAATTGATGACTCCGCATGAGATCGAACATCGTCTTCAAATCCTTGATGTGATCTTCTTTGTTGCGGCTTTTTACAACCAAATCATCAACGTAGCACTCGACTGTTTTCCTGAGATGTTCTTGGAAAATCTTAGTCATTGCTCGCTGGTAAGTGACGCCTGCATTCATTAGACCGAAAGGCATCACCGTGTAGCAAAAGACACCTAGGGGCGTTCTGAACGCTGTATGCTTTTCGTCATCTGGGTGCATCTTGCTTTGGTTATATCCTGAAAAGCCATCCATAAAAGACATTCTCTTAAATCCGCATGTATTGTCGATAATGACATCCGTGATTGGGAGAGGAAAGTCATCTTTTGGACATGCCGTATTCAGGTCCCTAAAGTCGATGCAAATCTTGATTTTACCGTTCTTCTTCATGACTAGAACAATATTGGCTAGCCAGTCTGGGTGCTGCTCCTCTCGGATAAACTCTGATTTGATTAATTTTTTAACCTCTGCCTCAATGGCTTCCATAATCTGCGGACGAAACCGTCTTTGCTGTTGTTTGACAGGTTTGGCATCCGACTTGATATCGAGGCGGTGCATTGCCACATTGGGGTCAAGCCCTGGCATGTCTTCATAGTTCCAAGCGAAGATGTTAATATATTCCCTGATGAGAGCAATTAATTCCTCCTTCTCATTTGAGGGAAGACTATCGCTGATGAATATAGGCTTTGGGTTGGCCTCGTCACCCATGTTAATTTGGACTATTTTATCTTTAGTGGGGGGTTCCCTCTGTTCAAACCTATCACCATAGTGCATGTTCAGGTGATGAACCCATGGGTCTTCCCATGTTAGCATTTGATCGTCGTCCTCCATTGTGGATGGATCAGCTGTAGCCATGTTCGTCATTAGAGCTTTGAATACTTCCCCAAGACTTGTATCGGAATCCTATTCCGAGGAATTTGACGAGTACCCATCTTTGTATTGCTCAGATGATTGGTTATTGATTAACCAGCAACATTCGTCTTCTGAAGAAGAGACATACCCTAATCCTCGTCTGAATTTATAATAATCATCTGGTTTCCCTTTTGGTACATATGCCGCTTTGGCTGGAATACGGGAACCTCGATCGAAGTATAAACCTTCTCCGAGTGTGAAATCATATCCCTGTTTTTCCATGAGCTTGCGCGCTTTCGGACTATACTTAGATAAATGTCGACCAGGTTTGTCATCATTCTCATCTTCCCTTAAGAAATGATCTGGTAATGAAAAACTCTCTCCTTTTCCGTAAATCACTTCTTTTTCGCCTCCTATTTTGGCAGGGACGATCAGGGTTGTTCCGAAAGAATGCTGGAGGTGTTTCTTTGTTATATAAGACGATCGAAGCGGCGTATATAAATCGGGATTATCATACAATCCCTTTATTGCATCATCAAGAGACAGTGAGTACTCTAAATCATCATTTATTTCATTATTGGCAAGTTGCTAGTTACAACTACCATCTGACGATTGTTCATCGTCAAGATTGATTACCAAGGGTACAATGTCGTTTAAAACAAAACCTCCATCGTAATCAAGTCCGGCTTCGGTATCAGCTTCTTCTCCGCTGTCCGTGCCCTGAGCCGATGATTCAGTATCGGATTCGTTACCACAAAAGAGAGAATCAGTGAAATAATTCTCAAACCCTTTGAATAGTTGCTTATCCGCGACCACCGTCCTAACCTTATTATCAGTGTCGACATATTTCAAACACTGATGGAGAGTGGAGGGGATTATGACGTTACTATGGATCCAAGGTCGACCCAATAGTAAGTTATACGAAGTCTCGGCATCAATCACATAACATGTGACTTCCGTCTTCAAATCACCCATTTGACATTTTATCCGAATCTTACCCAAGGGTCTTGACCCGCTAGTATTGAATCCATAGATAACAGTGCCTGTGGACGCCAACTTACTCACTGGAATGCCGAGGCTATGCATCAAGCGAAGCGGCATAATACTCACAGCGGAACCCGGATCCACTTGGATTCGGTTGACTTCGCTGGAGCCAATGTACCCAATGAAATATAGGGGTTGATCATGGTTCGAATTCTTCGTCTGCATATCCTCTTTGGTGAAGGTAATGCAGGGAAGGTTTTTAGCCGCTATATTGTAGTGTTGAATTAACAGTTCTAGCTCTTCAGGTATCAGCTTGATCTGAGTAAGGAACACTTCTGAATTGGCCAAGGCTTCTTGCAAGGCTTCCCTGGTTTCTATAGACAACCGTAGCAACTCATACAATGTTATCCGCACTAGAATGTTAGCTAGTTGAGCCATGATATCGAAGATGCGCAGAGTGTTCGAGCTCTCCGGTTTATCTCTTCCAATCGGACAATTAAAACGAGACTTCCTCGGATTCTGAACCTCCTGGGATTTTTTTTCTTTCTGTTTATCAACCGGCTTTCGTCGAGCGTCTTCCACCAGTCTAGGAGTTGTAACCACTCCCAGTTCCGTGAGAGTTTTGGCTGGTCCCAGTTTAGTCACCCTCTGCTCAGCTACCTGATCACTAGGTGATGGATAGTTGAAGTGATACTGATTTTCGCTTCTAGTGGCAAAAACTTCTTGTTCTTCTTCGAAGAGCGGGAAGGTAGGAGCTTCATCACCATCCTCTTTGAAGATCATAGAAGTAGCATTGCAGGACTTGTCTTTACCGTTTCTGGTCGAGGAAGTCGCCCACTGCTCATCTTCAATAAGATCAGGATGGACCCAGAGGATTTCGCCGTTTGGGGCTGTGTGTGGCACAAGTCCTTTTTGGCGTTGACCATATGGGTCGTCATTTATCGTCTTCATTCCTACTTTAGTGATGCGTTTTGGTTCAAACCATGCTGTGGGTACTGATCCAAAGCTAATTGATACTGCATTTGCTCCTACATTCTTGGGCAGCTTCGGGGTTGTGACGCCTACATCAATTAACGCCTGGATCTTATCCTTGAGATGGTAGCATGACCTTGCAGGGTGATGGACCGCTCTATGGTATGCGCAATACTTCGGATCAGTCACTTTGCTGGCCCCTTCTTGATCCACGATCGCCGACAGCTGGATTTTGTTATTTTCCAACAGGTACTTAAAGATGACAGGAACTTCGTCATCTTTGAAGGAGTACACTTTAGGAAATCTTGGCTCCGAAGATTTCTGCTTCTGAGGCCGTTGTCGCCATTGCGACTGCGATTGTTGTGGTGCTTGTTGTTGCGGCTGTTGCTGAGGTTGCAATTGGAAAGTTTGATTAGCATCAACTGTATTAGCATGTGCCTTACCTTTCCCTCGTGGGACGAAATTCTGTGCTGGAGCATTCGTCGCCTGTTGGCCTCTCTCCGCCTTCTTCCTTCTGAGGAATCACTCGGCTTGCTCTCCTCGGACCTTCAAATCCTTCCATGTTTTGGACGGTGCTGTCCCCATTGCTTCCAACACATCCAAAGCGAGGTTGTTGTGGCAAGTCTGGAGGACGAACTCCTCAGTGATCGGATCCCGACAGTTCATCGCCTTGTTCCGGAACCTTTTGACGAAGGTATCAACTAATTCCCCGTCTTTCTGTTTCTCGTCAAGAAACGACCCGATAGATATCTCGGTGTCATCATCGAAGAAGTTGGCGAGGAATTTAGTCTTCATGTCGTCCCAGCTATTCACGCTTCCTGGCTTGAGGCGGCGATACCAATCGAAGGCGGCTCCACGAAGAGTGCCAACGAAGGACTGTACCATCAAAGGCTCTTTACCAGAGATAACCCTTAGGTGTGATTTGAAGTAAATCAAATGCTGAGTGGGTGAACCCTTCCCATCAAACGGTGTGAAGTTAATTAAATTGAACTTTGCCGGATACGGGATTGATTCCCATTCTCTTGGGTATGGACAAGGAATGCCCGTCTTCTTCATCTCTTGAGCGGAAATCAACGTATTGATTTTTCTCTCGAGGTTTTTAATCTTCAAATTTTTACCTGTATTTTCGTTAGCATTCTCGTTACCACCCCCTGCATTGACGGGAGGATTATTGGCATTATGAGCTTCATCCGCATGTGTGTCCTCATCTTCCTAATTAACCTGGTTGCGACGACTTGGTTCGCCTTGCTGGTTTGTCAATGCTTGGATTTGTTGGTCATGCATTTCTCTCATATTCTGCATGGCCATCTGCATTTCGAACCTGAAGCTCTCCTGTTGTTTGGCCATAGCTTCTTCGAGCATCTTGGCCACTTGTTCCGCACTTATCATAAGTGACTCGCGGGGTTGTCCCTCGTTGGATAGTGTATTATCTGATGCGACCACAGAGCCGGCATCCGATTCTTCATCTTCTAAAGGTAATCTTGTCCGAATCCTACCATAAGTTGCTCGTATGATGGCTCCAGACTGCAGACGGGTTACACGCTGGGGTACTTTCGGAATCGACTCGGGATTATCCTGTGTCGATGTCCCTTTGCTGGTCATATTAGTGGTGACCCTCAAAAATTCTCCATCTTCGACTACCGTTCTTCTTCGTCGGAAACGCCTAGGCCTTGGTTTTGGCGTTTCGGTACTGAGCCTTTCGAAAACCGAAGTTCTTTCGGGGACTGTCTTGATGCAGTTGTACTCAGACAATACTGCTCGAATGAGTTTGGAACAGGGGCACTGAGTTTCTAGTTTTCGAGGACTCTTTTTCCTGGTTTTACTCGTACCACCAACACGATAGTACAACTCGTCGGTTGGAAGGTCGGAGTAACCTATCGTGTGTTGGCATACTTCTCAGGTATAATGCTATCATCATCAGACGACAATGTTTCCTTTTGAGGGCGAACTGCCTTCTTTGGGCTTTCAAGAGTCACGCGTCTCGAAACACGCCTTTGTGGGCGTGAGTTCTCGGCGGGCTCCTGGACTTCAATGCGCAAACTGGTGCGCGTAGTTGCCATGAACTCCTTGTCATGTTGAGGGTTGTGGCGACCCCAAGCATGTTGAGTCGTTCGGGGCTTCTTTATTGGGCCCAAACGTTCTTGAACTGGAGCTTTGCATCGCTCATCGGGAAGTGGACCGAGGCGCTCCAAAACTGACCTCCTTCTTCGGGATGGTCCTGCGGGATCTCCCAGAGCAGCTATAGGAATTATCGGCGATTTAGGTTGGTTTGCCGGAGGTTGAACTTTTGCTGAAGGCTGCAATGGTTGTTCCTTAGCCTGAATCGCTGCTTCAAACTTCAGCCTCCATACTTGGCGGGTTGGTGGCGGCTTTTTGGCCACTTCCTTCTGCAGTCTTCTGCGGGCTTCTTGGACTTGAGCCCGTGCCTGCGCTAACAGTGCGCGACGCTTGCGAATGCGCTCATCCAGTGTCGAACGATTCCGTTTGACACGGATCCATTCATTCGTTGGCGGCTTGGAGGAGCTGCCATTCATTGGTTGTTGAGGCTGTTTGCCTCTCCTGTTCTTCATATCCGCGTCGTAGTGGATTCTGTCAGTGAACTCCATTGCCTTGGCGAATTGCCACGCCAGGCGTTAACGTCACCTCTGGCGGGCTCTCTTTGAAAGAGTCGCTACGCCTTCAGCGACGGAGGAATTGGCCAGAACAGATCTGACCTGGTTGGAGGTCGGTGAAACTTCACCCGATGCAACTTCGGCATCAATCGGGGTGAGATCTTTGTTGGTATTCTCCACTTCTTCATACTAACGGACTTTTCTCCTGGAGGAGAACTTCTGAGATTTTTTGGACTTGCAGGGGGAGGTGGAGGTGGATCCGGACGAGGATGATAGATACTCCTCGAACTTTTGTTGGTCGAATTCATACTCGACCTCCTCCTCGACCGGGATTGAGATCCGCGGCTGTGACGCAATGATCTCGACAGCGAGATCGGTGGCTCCCACTGTGGTCGCCAGATTATTCGCGGGAAAAATTGTTTTCTCTGATTTCAGTGTTTCCATTAGCAATAGTTTATCGGTTACAAGGGATCCGGTCTTTTTATAAGATCCGGTTACAATAAAATCAAAGAAAAATCTAAAAAAAAAGATTACAACTTTCCTTTTTTGAACAAATCGCAAGATCCTGTTTTGCGGTCTCTTGCTTGTGTGGGTTCTTCGCCTGCGCCGGGGTTAATCCGTGGACCACCGCGCGATCTTGATCCGGTCGGATCTACACGGTATGACGGGTGTTATTTCACAAAGGAAATAACAGCCGGGGGTATTATTTCACCAAGGAAATAATAGCCCTAAGTAATCGAAATCGACCAAGCGAAATCGATACTCTTCTCGGGATCAAAAACCAAGTTTTGATCCGGAGGATGACCGTGTAGATCTCAAATCTGGTCTCTCTCGAACTCCTACCTTATTTGGTGTGGATTAACACCAAGAACCAGATCTGAAAAGTCCAAAACTCTGAGATTCCAGAGCTTCAACCTTTTTTTCTAGTCTTGAGCCTTTAATCCAGCAGAGTTTCGCCTTCAAAAACTCCAACCTCCAAAACAATGAGCCTAGGGGTCTATTTATAAGCTCCTCAAACCAGATCTGGGCTCAGATCTGGGCCCAGATCTGGTGGCTCGGCCAGGTGGCTCGGCCACCGAGCCACC
>BQKN01056761.1:0-61770 GCA_022839385.1 Asparagus kiusianus | reverse complement strand
GGATTAGATTTTCTTTTCAAATTCTGTTGGGATTCTATATTCAAATTTGTTGATATCTCTTTTAAATTATATTCTATCTCCTACTAATTTAATAATGTTAATCAGATAAGGACTCCTGATATTTGAATTAAGTGAGCTAATCCTAAGCCTTTTAATAAAACAAAAGTAGAAGAAGAAAATTTTCATAGCACAATAGTAATAAAAAAACTTGGTCTTACGCACTCGGTTTAAAATAACCGAGCATGTAAGCCAAGGGGGGCAATTTGTAGATACAAAAAAAATTATATGAACAAGCCCTATAAATAAAACTTAATGTGAGGATGATAATACCTCATAAAATTCAAAACTAATGTGAGGGATATTACACATACAAAATCAAAATCAATATGAGGTGTAGTACCTTACATAAATGAAATTAAGTTGAGAATGACAGCAGTACCTCATACAAATCGAAATCAATGTGAGGTGTAGTACCTCATATAAATGAAAATTAAGTTGAGGATGACATCAGTACCTCATACAAATCCTAATCAATATGACGTGTAGTACCTCGTATAAATAAAAATTAAGTTAAGGATGACAACACCTCATGTATATTTGAAAGTCATGTGATCATAAGCCTTAGCTATAAAATTTAACTCGAGAATAGCCACCCTCATACGAACCTTATTTCAACTTAAAGGGATAAGGGCTCTCCATTTACACTTATTTTAGAAACATGAAAGATAAGAAGATAGGCACTTGAGAAATGAAAAGAAAAGAAGATGTTCGTTATGATAAACTAACGCAACAATCTTGATAAAGAAGATTCGATGAGGAAGTTACAATAACTCCGCCACCAATCCATTTTAAACACCTGGCGATAACTTCCGCTTAGTTTTTGATATAAATTGAGACCTCATTTGCCATTCGAGTGGGAGAGGATAAAAAAAGGAACGACAAAAAAGAGAAGGAGAGATTGAAAAGAAGGAGAGACTTAGAATTTGAAACAACAGCGACAAGGTCCTCTGCATTTTTATTTTTGAAAGGGATGAGGGTTCCAGAATATTGTCTCTAGACCTAAGATCTCATCTTCTTTCTCTTCAGTTTTGTAATACATTAGAAAGATAATAAAATCAATATTTTTTTGCATTTAATTTCTAACGTCTATTGAATTTTTTGCTTTCTACTAATCAGGGGTTTCTTTTAACAAGAGTAATTAACAGAAAAATAAAAATTTCTGGAAGCATGCACCTCTTAAATTTTTTTACGAACAAAGTGATACTATATCTAAGGAGTAAATATTTAGAGACTGCTCTACTCTTCTTGAGATTGGTGTTACGACTTGGTCAAGAAGAGATTAGCCTACTCAAATGTTATTGCTTCTTTAATGGATACTAGCATCACTTTGAATTTTTTTACAAACTATACACGTCGGGCACTCTGACGCTTAAATGGTAATAGTATCCGTACGTATGAACAATAATAATATTTATGAATAGTGGAAGTACTTATGAATAGTATCATATGTATGAATAGTAACAGCACTTATGAATAGTACTTATACGTATGCATTGTAACAGTAATAATATTCGTACGTATGAATAATAACAATATTTATAAATAGTAATAGTACTTATGAATAGTACACATACATATGAATAGTAACGATAATAGTATTCGTATGTATGAATAGTAACAGTAATTTTGGTAGTGGACAGATACATATAGTTCTAGCTAGCAAGATCATGTCTTTAGGAGTTTGATCTAATATTCTATTCATTAATTTTTATCAATATCATGTCTTTTCTTCATCTTTGGGATTTGATCTAAAATTTCATTCATCAATTTTTTTTATCAAGATCAAAACTAACTAGGGATGAGTATGAAAAGAGATGAATTTTTCTTTATTAATCACTAAAATTGGAATCTCTATCCGTTCCTGATCTTCAAAAACCAAAATCCTCTCCCTCTTTTCCTCTCTTTTCCTCCTCTCTGTTTCCCTCTCTCTCTCTCTCTCTCTCTCTCTCTCTCTCTCTCTCTCTCTCTCCACCCCCCCTCTCTTTCTTTCCCGCTGTGTGAGGAGAGTGAAGAGGAGAGTGATTTTATAGAGTGAGATGAGGAGGGTAGGTGGCACAGTATAGATGAGGTTAGGTGGGTTATAAAGTAATATAAATAATATTTTATATTATTTAAAAATAGGATTTTAAACTCCGTTTTTAGAAAACAACAAAAATTACCCACAACACCGTCTTGAAATTCTAAAATCAATGGTGCAAATCTAACGTCTATCTGATTAATAAAAAATTATTAAAAATATAAATATGACAGATGCCAACAGACTCGCGATACCATCTCAAAATAGTGTTTCAGTCGCCGTCGTTAGAACACAATAAAACTTTAAACACAGCACGATCTTAACATTCTAAGATCAATAGCTCAAATCTCATGCCCATCTGATCAATAGAAAATTACTAAAAATAAAAAATTAACAGTTTTCAGTAGACTCGCGATACCGAGGCTGAGACTGCGAATCGATCTCAAATCGATTCCAAACTGATCCATTCATCCCAGAATGATCACCAATCACAATAAAACTCATTTAAAATCATTTCAAAATTTTTAGGGCTTTACATTCACCCCTCCTTAAAGAGAATTTTATCCCCGAAATTTCATATTCGTATCTTAGAGATTAATAATACTAGAAAAGCATGTTTAGGGGATAATCCAGAAAAGGAAACCTTCACTTATACATCTCGTACCATTAATCTATAGATATAGAACATAAGTGATATTTACATTTAACAATCTAGAATGTAAATACTCTCACTTAACCCCTAACTAAACGGAACTAGTATGTCGGGCGAAAAATCCAAACAAGGAACCCCCATATATATACCATGTGTTCTGAATGATTAGGAGCTAAGTGTTTATACCCCATTCCAGCATTAAATATAAATACGACTATACAAATAATCATAACCACAAGCAATTTAATACTAACAATTTACCTGCTCAAACAGGTGCGGGTAGTCGTGACGTATATTCTTTTCACGTTCCCAAGAAGCCTCCTGAGCTCCTTTCCGGTTCCATTGAACTTTTACTAAGAAAATCACCTTATTTCTAAGTCTCTTGTCCTCTCTAGCAAGAATACGAACTGGAAACTTAATAGTTGTCAAATCATCATAAAACTCAATCTCTGGTGCATCTAATATTCTCTGCTGCTCCTCGTCGCGTAAATGCTTCTTGAGCATCGAAACATGGAAAACCTTGTGTATGCTCGACATCGATGCTGGAAGATTTAGCCAATACGAAAGGGCTTCAACATGTTCCACAATCTAGAACGAACCAATATATCTCGGGGCAAGCTTTCCCTGTCTGCTAAATCGCTGAACTCCCTTCATTCGCGATACTTTCAACAAAATATAGTTCCCACCTGGAACTCTAATGGTCGTCACCTCTGGTCCATGTAGCTCTTCTGTTGACTCTGCGCTGCAAGAATATGCTCCCTAATTATTGCTACCTTCTCTGTAGTCTGTCTCACGAGCTCCTGTCCGAGTAACAAAATGTCCTCTGGCTCTGCCCAACAAATAGGGGATCCACAAGGCCTCCCATATAATGCCTCATACAGTGTCATACCTATCATCACTTGATAATTATTGTTATAAGCAAACTCAATCAATGGGATGTGATTCTCACAGCTACCCTGAAAATCAATAGTACATGCCTGCATCATGTCTTCCAACACTTGGTTAACTCTTTCTATCTGCCCATATGTTTGTGGGTGGAACACAATAGAATATGATAATTAGCTACCAAATGAGTTTTGGAAGCTCCTCCAGAAATGTAAAGTGAAAACCGAGTCTCGATCTGATACAATCGTCTCTGGAACTCCATGTAGTCTCAAGATCTCCTGGATGAATATCCTCACATAAGTCTTCGCCGTATATGTCGTCTTCACTGGGATGAAATGTGCTAACTTTGTCAACCGATCAACTATCACCCAAATAGAATCTTTCCCCTTCTTTGACCTCGACGGTCCTATAATAAAATCCATGAAAATATCTGCCCATTTTTACTCCGGAATGGTAAAGGTTGTAGTGTTCCTGCGGGTCTTTGATGTTCTGCCTTCACTTGTTGGCATGTAAAACACTTAGTCACATACTCCGCAATCTCCTACGCATGACGCTTTACCAAAAATATCTCTTTATGTCCTCATACATTTTGGTTGTGCCTAGCTGCATAGTATACCTAGTACGGTGCATCCCATCAAATAGATCCTTTTTCAACTATGGATTATCGGGCACTACTAACTGCCCTTCCAGTCGAAGACCTCCATCCGATCCGATGGTCCAATCGGCCTTGGACTCCTTTAAAAATTCCTTCCATTTGGGTTTAAATCCAGGAGTTCTCTAATTAAGCATTGATCACCCTATCCATCCATGAAGGCTGTATGGCTAATGCTCCCAAAAATACGTTTTTAGAATTAACAAGTATGACCTATCACTTTAATTAAGGAAATCATAGATTATCAAGATAGATTCTAAAAAATAAAAATAAAATTTATGCATAGCCAATCAATTAAAAATAGTAATCCTAGAATACTAATAAGCATAGATTATCAATCCACTTAAGAAAAATATAACATACCAAATTAATATATTCTATCAAATATTATTTTAATTGATTAATCTATACATAAATAATTAAGGCATAAAAGAGGGCAAATCTAATTCTAATAAATAAGTTACACTAATTTCCTCTTACCTTAATTATCCTAAGAAATTTAGGCACACATTTTATTCAATCCTAAATTATGAGCAAATGAAGAAATCGTGAATAAAAAGACAAGAAATGATACTAATTAAAAAATAGCAAGAAAATTGACTAATTATCCAAACATGAAATTAAATGTACACCTAAATTAAACAATAAAACTAACCATGAAAATTAAACAAGCAAAGCAAAACATGAATTAAAGATATTAATCCAACCTATTTGCTAAACATGCAATTCTTGTGAGGGCTTTTGTCACCCTAACTCTTATCTTAGACACCAACTAAATTAAATAAATGTCAAATCGGTTTACCTCCCTCAGAATCTTTGTTTCCTATTGAGCTTGATTCCTTTAGGGACAACATCTAATGAATTTTAGAGGATTAGGTTTATGTAGTGATGAATTAATGATTTTCAGGCCAAGGAAAAGGTAATGACCTTTCTTACATTATCTTGATTTGGATTTTATGCCCTTAAAGATATTTTTTCTGTGACAAATCAAGAGTTCAAAGTAATTTGTGATTCTTTTTAACTATATGAATGCAAATCTAACACTAAGAAGACAAAAGCAATTTACAAATCGATGCCTTAAGCAAATTATTTCTAAACTTTTTTATTTATGATAAAGAAAACAATTGAAAAAAAATTGTTTGGATTTATATATTGTTTAGTATGGTTATAAGTTGATGTTGGATTTTATTAGGTTCAACAAAAAGAGTTTTTTTAATTTTTTTTATTAACCTAAAATGCTAAATTGTGTGAATCTAACTAAGAGAGCAAATGAAAAGCGAAGGAAACCTACCTCCTTGACAAAGCGCTTACTTGTCCTTCTCCCTAAAATCATTTTCAATGTATGCTAAAATTCTACACAACTCAACAAACAAATCAAAGAACCTCAAAAAGGAAAATTCCAAAGTAAATAAAAAGTAACTCTCTTCCTAGCAATGGTGCCAAAAACTTATTGTATAAGGAAATGTGTATATTGCAAATGCATAATAAATTATAGTATAGAAAATGTTGAACCGTAAGAAGGATTTTCTTAGGTTTTTAAATTAAAT
Organism: Asparagus kiusianus; assembly: GCA_022839385.1. Lineage (NCBI taxonomy): Eukaryota > Viridiplantae > Streptophyta > Magnoliopsida > Asparagales > Asparagaceae > Asparagus > Asparagus kiusianus. The sequence continues at coordinate 55,957 of BQKN01056761.1, read as the reverse complement.
ATTTTTCTCTTATGAATTTGTTTGAAAAGATATCTTTATGAAAAGGGTTTAAAATTTGGTTTATGGATTTTTTAAGGAAAAGAAAATAAAAACTAGAAAAGGGGATATAGGATAGAATAAAATGGAAATAGGAAAGGCACAATGGAAAAAGACAAAAAAGAAAAAAAGCAAGTGAAAAATGAGAAAGAGAATGGAAAGATAACAGAGCTAAAATTTTAACTAAAAATAAAAGAAAAGATAACACCTAACAAAATTAGAAAATAAAAGAGAGGGAGCAAGAGAATTAAACTGTGAATACAGGATAGATTCCAACTAAATAACTATTTATTAGATCTAGAAATTACTCTCTTATTTTTTAATTCATTTTTAGAATTAACAAGCATAATCTATCAATCTAATTAAACAAAGCATAATTATCAAGATATAGTCTAAAAAAGAAATTAAAATTTATGCGTAGTCAATCGATTGAAAATAGTAATCTTAGAATACTAATAAGCAGAGATTATCAGCAATTTAAGAAAATTATAACATATCAAATTAGAATACTCTATCAGCTATTATTTTGATTGATTAATGTATACATAAATAATTAAGGCATAAAAGTGAGCAAACTTAATTCTAACAAATAAGTTACAATAGTTTCCTCTTACCTTAATTATCCTAAGAATTTTAGCCACACATTTTACTAAATCCTAAATTATGAGCAAATAAAGAAAGTATGAATAAAAAGATAAGAAAAGAAATTAATTAAAATAGCAAGAAAATAGACTAACTATCCAAAAATAAAATTAAATCTGCTCCTAAACTAAACAAGAAAAATTGACTAAGTATGAAAATTAAACAAGCAATGTAAAGCATGAATTAAATTAATTAATCTAACTCATTTCCTAACTATGTAATTCCAATTAAATAAGAAAATTTAAAAACTAAAAAGTCACATTGCAAAAGATTGGCCCCTTGTATAGACCTAAATTTCTTCAAGTCTTTATGATAAAAAAAAATTTAAAAGTTGAATTGTTTTTATTTATATTGCAAAACTAAAGTATTATAATATTTGGAAGTCATAAAATAACAATATCTTATCCTTCAAAAGAGGATTTACAAAATTAGATGTCTCTCACCCTCATTCTCAACCACCATTTATAGATTACATCAACTAATCTCAACTCTTGAATCAAATTTGACCCCTAAGAATTGATCTTCGACCATAGGATACGGGGCTATAAACTTCTACACTGAATTTCTAGATATTTGTAGTTCTGCTATTGGATTAGTAAAACGGCCATATCATGAGTTGTACAATTTCGATTTGATTTAAAATTAATTTGTTGAACTCGTAATTAAAAGATGGAAAATTCTAGAGAACTAATTAATAGAAATTAAACTTAGTTTGTGGGGGGTGTGTGTGTATATTAATGCATCTTCTCAAGGTCTGCATTATGTACAGATGCAGAATAAGGAGGTAGCTTATGCCTCCAGGAAAATTATGACCCTTTGAGAAGAACTACCTAACTCATGATCTAGAACTTGCTTCTATGATTTTTGGCTTGAAGATTTGAAGATACTATTTATATGGAGTAATCTGTAATATCTATATTGATCATAAGAGCTTGAAGTACATCTTTACTTAGAAGGAGATTAATTTGAGGCAAACGAGATGGTCAGAGTTATTGAAAGATATGATGTGAGCATTCCATTACTATCTCGATAAAGTCAATATGGTAGCAAATGCACTCATTGGGAAGAATCAGGTTGCATCAGCTTGTTTATGGACTAAACAAGGTAAGTTGGTCAGAGAGCTAGAAAGGATAGAGATTAAAGTTAGAATACATTCTCCCAAACTAAAAATTTGTCAGATAAGCCTATAACTAACTCTATTGGGTTAAATGAAGGTACAACAGAAGGGAGACAAAGAATTGAGTGAGATAAAAAAAAAGGTAGAGCAAGGAAAATATTCATACTTTCAGATTCATGATGGTGTTCTTAAGATGGATATCGCCTTTGCATACCCATAAATGTGGAGCTCAAGGAGCAGATATTGAGTGAAGCCCACTAGATCCCTTACAATCTTCATCCGGGTAGTACTAAGATGTACCAGAATCTTCGATAGAACTTTTGGTGGAATTACCCATCTTAAGAACACTAAGAGGAAAGTGAGGCAAACTCTGTCCGAGGTAGATTGGTTCATTCGAGTTCTTGGAGAGAATCGGACCTATTACTTATCGCCTAGCCTTATCGTGAGATTTGGAGAAGGTTCATGATATGTTCAATATCTCAAATCTAAAGAAATATGTGTTGGATCCTAGACACATCAAATCTCACCAATCTCTGCCACTACAAGTAGATCTGTTGGGTAAGAAGCTAAGAAATAAGTCTGTATTCTTAGTCAAACTTCTATGCAACAATTGTGGGGTCATGGAAGTGACATGGATACCTGAGGCATCAAATGCGGAAGACATATATGCAATTATTTTAGGAGTATGTAACATTTTGCTGATAAAATTTAATTTCGGGGATGAAATTTCTCTTTAGAGGGGAGGTATGTAATATCTCAAATCTTTTTTTCTTTGATAATTTAATACCGTTATTGATACCAGTCCTAGTATCAACAATTTTGATGCATATAACCCAATGACATGAGAATATTAGTTCATCCATGTCTTCATTAAGGTTATTAATCAAGTCATATTATTCATGATAATATTAACATGAAAACCGCAAGAATCAAAATCTTAAACCTTGTTCAGAGCTAATCCAAAATGACAAAACCCTTTCCTTTGGACCATATAATCCTATTTTATTAATTATGGTAGCTATAAGAGGAGGAGAGTATTTTTGTACATAAACCCCTCTCTTTACTAAATCTCATGATTCCCTAAGTCACATGGGTTTTACAGTAGAAACACTCAACCTTATAGCATTTGCTCATTTTCTTTTTTGTTTAAAAACTTCACCATAGCTCCCACTTTCCTCTCTCCCCTTTGGCTGGCCACACTCTAGCACTATTTCCCCTCTTTCTTCCATTTTCCCACTATTAAAACATCTCTCTTGTCTTCTCTCTCAAATTTAGAAGAAGAAAAGAGCTAGAAAGAAGGTTTTGGAGAACAAAGTAGAGCTCCATCTTCTCTTCTGGATATTATCTCAACTAGGTCTTTATTTTATCTTAATTCTCTTGATATTAAACTGAAATTTTCATGTCCCAGAGCTCATTTGGTCATGAATGCACGTGTTTGATGAGATTTTGCTTGCATGTAGGGCTAGATGGATTTTTGGTTCATGCATGTCACTAAAAAAGTGATAGATTTGTGAACTTTGTTCTTGCAAATATGGAAAATATAAATCTTGCTTGTTTTTAGTCCTCTTAAGTTCAACTTATGGAGGTATTGCTCTGGTTTGGTGAATTTATAAATTGTATGTATGTATTTGAATCATATTTAATTAGTGCTGAAATTTTTTCAGCAAAGACACCCTGTTGGTATATTGACCAGAACTTTCAGTATACATGTCCAATTACAGAAATAGTTTATGTTATAGAAACTTGACTCGATGAACTACTATCAAATGTGTTTTGGCTCATTTTTAATATATTTTTTTACCTCAAATTCATAATTGAATTGTATGCATGTACATTAGATAAACAGTATGACCCTTATATATTATTGTGCACGTAACATTGCCCCCGATTTGAATTAAATAGAAAATGCTTTTGCTATAAATAGACTTTTTTAATCTCTTTTAGTAAAATTTATATCAAGCTTGAATGAAATTTATTTAACCAAAACTAGTGGGAGATTTGTACTGGAAATCTGGAATCTGTATGTTGTTACATGATAACATACCTAAACTTATATGGTCATATCCCTTGAATATTGTGCCTACTCATAAAACCTTTGATGTTTAAAAAAAATAGACTTGTATTTGAATATTTTATCTCATGTTCTGCTTATTTCGGATATTATTTGGACCCTCAATCATCCATATATACCTTTCAATGCAATTTGCACTTCTAGTCTCTGCATTTCACATACTTTTAGGCATAACTTACCTTCTAGATATAGATGTGATGAGAAATTTAATGTTCTAGAAACTACATTCATATAGGAATATTTTGACCCTAATCTCATGCATACATTTCGGAAAATATTTGGTTACCTTTTTTCTGTTATAATCTTGTGCATAGTTGTTGTCCATGTTGTCCTTTCATGAACATGCATCGCATAAAGATTCATGTGTATCTATGTCAACCATAAAATATTACCTAGTCATGTGGACACTTACATGGGTGTACATATATGTGTATATAGGAATGAGCCTCTTCCAACCAACTGGTGATACCGCGGAGTTCGTCTCAAATGGTAGGTAACCTTTCCTTGCTCCCTCTTAATTCGTTAAGAGTTCGATTGTCTATCTCCTTGAAAACTCTATGAGTTGGCTTTTGATGTTCATTTTTTTATATTGTATTGCTTTTGTAAAAGCCTATTTGAATTACCTCATATGTGGAGTTGTTGATTGCTTATCAATTGTTATACCGTCATTTATTCATTTTGGTACAATGCTATTGAAATTCCATGAATGGTTAGATTATGATAAGTTGTCTTGCTCCGATGATTATTGATATATCCTGTGATTGGAGAATTCAGAATCCTAAATATTAGATCTTGATTACTGATTATTGATATTCACAAGTTTTATTTTGATTGACAATTATATTATGAGCATTGGTAGCTATTGCTGATATCCATTAGTTTAAATTTTGATTATCTACATCATCATTTCCTTTTTTTTCACCTCATATTTGTACCTGTTTGGTGGAAAATTTGTGAAATAAAAAATGAAAGAATTGAATGTTTTATTCTCTCTAACCGCTTAGAAAAAAAATGTTTTATAAATCTCCCAATCTCAATTATAATTTGGATTTCTGATTACAAAAGAGAAGAGAATTGATCTGAATTCTCCCCTTTGTTTAATTCTAGGTTCTTCATGATGGCGATGGATTGCCTTCTTCGAATGCTCACGTTGAATTTTCTCTCCGTTGACGACCCGAACGTCTTGTCTTGTTGGAACAACTAACTTGCGTGGCAAGCTTGATTAAAAACTCTTAAATGAGTTTTGTAACTTAGAACGAGTGTCAAACTCTAGTGAAAAAGAGTTGTTTGAACCGAATAATTGGTTAATAAACCAAGTATCCAGACTCTTTGTTGCTAGTGGATGCTCCAAGATCTTCTTATTGCCAAGAACTTCCCTCTAGCTGATCCCGTGGATGATCCGATCTAAAAAAAATTCAACCCCTTTACTCAGTTGAGTAATGTGGTTATTTATAGGGGGATAAAGGGTGTAACCAACCCCTAAATCCGCTCCAACGTGGGCGAGAATCTCTCAAAACGTGAGATAAACAGTTCTGAGGCCGTTCATCTTTTCTTTGAACAAGTCAAATGCTTAAGTCGGCGTTACAGGCCTTAACTTTGCATCTTAGAATTGAGATGCAGAGTTGGGTTCCTGCTGAGAATCGAAAACGCAGGGGCCACTTGCATTTTGAGTCCTAACTCTACGTCTTAGACTTGAGACACAGAGTTGGGTATCTGCTAGAGATTGAAAACGCACGGGCCACTTGCGTTTTGTTTGTTGAAGGTCGAAAATGCAGTGATCGCCGTTTTAAAAACTAAAACGCAAAGGTGAATTCTGCGTTTAGAAGGGGCTAATGACTTGTAACCTCTTCTGTAAAGCGTTGCAAAGACCATTGTTCAGTAATCTTTACTTTAGCTGTTTGAGGTGTGAAAGTCGTTAGATTATAACTCTCATAGTTGATGGTAAAGGCCACTGAATAGAGTTTTCGTCAGTGATAATCATGTTTTATTACAATTTTATACCTTTATTATTTATTTTCTATGAATAAATATGCTATTAATAATTATTTTTATCTGTAATTGTAGGTTAATGAAGAATAAAGCCCAAGATCTCTTCTCTCAACAAAAACCAATGAATTAAATGAAGAACATAAGGAAGAGCCAAAAAGCCCAAGCCCAGAATCAAGCCGAGTAGCCTGTAAAAACCGAAGAAAATAAAAAAATAAAATATGAAAAAAAATATATTCAAGATAGTTGGCCGTAAAGAAACGACGATATCTCTCAATCCAGAAGGCAGAATTTACATATAATATATAAAAATCGTCTATCTCGACGAGACGAAGCCATCCGTGAAGGAAGAAATTTGATACGACATCGATATTAGTATCAATGCGGGCATCGATGCTGACATCGATACTGACGAATCAGTTACAGATCAATGGCTGATTTTTATTGATGTTCGCATTCATTGATGCCAGCATCGATGCTCTCATTAACTGATGCTTACTATAAATAGGGGTAGAGAGTGAGGGGTTAGGTGTATGAAAATTTTTGTAACTCTATTTGGAGAGGAGGGGCCACTCTTAAATTTGAGAAGGCCTTCCAAATTTGTAACTTTTGTTACAATTAATAAAATAATTTTTTCACCACTTTAAATATTTCTTCTCTTTGTTGGATGATGAAGATGGAGATGGAGAATTATTTGGAGGTTTGCATTTCTTTTATTTTTCTCTTTTATTTTTTTAGTAATTTCTTTATTATCGCTTATTAGTTAGATTTACATTCATGCTTGTAGTGTAGATTTATTTTCTTGTTGTTTATGTTCTTTTTGCACTTTAATTTGTAGAGTAGATTTATTTTCTTGTTCATAGTTTAGATTTTTATTTTCTTTTTATTTTTATAATTAGTTCTTTTTCTTCTTGTTTTTATTTCTTAAGATGTAAAATTAATTCTTGTAGGAATCTTAGAATTGTATGAAACTAGTCTAATTTCTTTTATGTTATGCAAATTATTCTATTACACTTAAAATGATCATGTTTAGGATAATCAACTAGAGAACTAATTGATAGAAGAAGAATTTGATAATCTATGTTTATCTTAAATGGTTTGATAGGTTATACTTATGAATTCTAGGATTACTATCTTGTTGTTGTTCTTATCATAATTTTTATTTTAACTTAGATGATAATTTGATAGGTTATACTTTCCTTAAATGGTTTGATAGTCTATATTTAATAAATCTTAATTGAAATATGATAAAAAGAGAATAGTTTGTATTTAATAATTGAAATTAGCTAGTGGATTTAATTCTAGATTTCTCATATCTTTAGTTGAACCCTCCATTTTTTGTTTTTCTCTCTTTTTATTCTTGCCTTTTGTTTTATTCTTTGATTCTTATTCTCTCTTCTAAAATACAATTTATTGACTCTTGCATATATTCACAACAATCATTCCTTATATCTCTCCACAACCACACTTATTTTTCACTCCTATTTGTCACGTGCACAACATACGAACCGGTTTATATTTTCTCCTACAAAACACCTTCCTCGTGGGATCGATAACTTTTTATACTATAACTTAACACGGTTGTGCACTTGCAACATTTTTGGTACATGTTTATGCTGCATTAAGTTTTTGGCGTCGTTGCCGGAAAAGGTGCTTAAGTATGTTTTAATTATTTTAGTTCTTTAACTTGTTTGTTTCTTGTAAAATAACTACTTGGAGACTAAAGATCAAGAATTAGAGATTAAGGATTTAGAGATTCGCTTGTGGTAAGTCTTCTTCCTAATATTTTCAATTCCACATCTTTAGCTAGTTCCTCAAAATTAGCGACAATTCGGATCTAAAAAAGGATTTTATTTTCGTTGACCATAATAAAATTCACCATCCACTTTGACATTTACTAACAAAATAATAAATTCAAACAAGAGCTCTCTTTTCACTTTTATTTAATTTTTAACCATAAAAAAGATTTTCTTTTTATTATCATTTTGTAGTCACTTTTAATTTATATGGTTGCATTGCATATAGTTAGTAGGAATTCACCAAAGTGATTGTAGCACTTGACTTGGCACACACTTAAAAAATATTCAATGGCAAAACCCCCTAATCAAGATAAGATGAAGGATTTCATCACCCTTTCCTTAGCCCACAAATCATTAATTCCTCACTACATAAACCTAAGCCTCTTTAAAACTCATTAGACGTTGGCCCCTAAGGATTCGAGCTCAATTAGATACAAGAAATTCCTAAGTGAACCAGTTTAAGTTTTCTTGGATTAGTTGGTGTCTAAGGCAAGGTTTAGGGGTTAGGGTACTTAATCGATCTCTGATCAAGCTCTGTTCCTATCCTTACCTGGCTAACTAACCGAGTAAAACTTTTATCTTTTCACTTAAGGAATTTTTGGTTAGGAGTTGGTCTAGCTGAGTTAGGCTTAACCCTAGAGTTAAATTGATTGCAAAGTGATTATTATTTTTATTTGTTTTAGTTAGTTTTTTCCTTTTTCTTCTTATAAAAAAATAACTCTTATTTTTCTAAGAAAATATAGGATTTGTTTTAGTTAGGTTTTCCTAGTTAAAGAAAACTAACTTTTATTCTTCTAAAAAAAATTGTTTAGTTAGGTTTTTCTTTTTCTTCTCATTTTAAAAAAATCATTTTTTCTCTTTTCTAAAAAAATATATAATAACAATAATAATAAAAGAATAATTATATTTTTTTTTCTTATTTGATTTCTTCATCCTCATACTAACAGTAATTGCAGAACTTTATCAGCATTATTCTAGGTTGACAGAACAAATGTAAGTTCTTCAATTCTTATCTATATTACTTTGTGCAACAAGAATTTGCATTGAGAATAATGCAAAATTTAGGTGTGGGGGTGAGAATTAGTTAATTTTTTTATCTTTATTTTACCATTTTAGTTGCATTTTTATCATTTTTTTCCTTTTTCTTAAAAAATTATAAAAATATTGTCACTTGCAAAATTAATAGAGTTAAGTAATAATTGATTTAATTGATAGATTTTAAAATTTCTAATTTCTAGTTAGTAATATACTCAAGTTCACCTTTTATGATAACTCCAAATAAATTTCTTAAGAAATGATTTTTCAAAGTAGCATACTTTACTTAAGTCTTAACTTAGACTTTTAATTAAAAATAATAAAATTTTTACATGCTTAACTTAGTGTTGAAAATATTTTTTTCAGGTTATCTTAATTTACACATTTTTTAGACTATATATATACTTACACACATATATATTAAAAAGAAAAAAAAACTAACCTTATAAAAAAGGAGTACGGAAAATGAGCACAAAAAAACTCTTAAATTCAAGATGATTCTATCTTATAAAGCCTAAGTTGACTGAGTAATTAAGCCCAATGAGTATCTCTATACTTAATAACCTAAGCCCAATTGGGTTAGGATCCATTGGCCCAAAACTCGTTAAATGGTCATTTAGAAAGCCCGTTAAAGTAGAAAAAAATCACTAAGGAAGAAAGAGTTGAAAAAATTACTAACAAAAATTTTATATATATATATAGTTATATTTGTATATATAGTCTTGAAAAATATTTTTGATAAGAAGACTTAAAAATTATTTAAAACAAAGAGTTAGCATGTTCTTTTCAAAAATTTTAAATTAAATTTCTAAGTTTGGCTTGGTTTTTGTATTGCTATAATAAGAAGATTTTCTAGGAAGTTCACTTTGGAGTTATATATAAAAACGTTTTCTTGAGTAGTAACTAGCTTCAATTAGATTGTCTAAATTTATCAAGTAAATTTAGTTATTTACTAAATTTTTTTAATTTGGCAAGTTGACCGAATTTTGTGGGTATATTCACTACAAACCCTCACGAGACTATAACTCGTCCACTAGGGTAACCTAAGGGTTTAAAGGCTTGTTGTATGCGCTAAATACAACCGTGATTCCTGCGAAAGTGAGTTAGGAAATTCTTTTTATTTATTTGCTAGAGAACTAGCAAAAGTTTAGGTATGGGGTTATCTGATAATCATATTTTATTAAAATTTTATACCCTTATTATCTATTTTATATGAATAAATATACCATTAATAATTATTTTTATCTTTAATTGTAGGTTAATAAAGAATAAAGCCCAAGATCTCTTCTCTCAACAAAAACCCATGAATTAAATGAAGAACACAAGCAAGAGCCAAAAAGCCCAAGCCCAGAATCAAGCCGAGTAACCTGTAGAAGCCGGAGAAAATAAAAAAATCAAATATAAAAAAATGTATTCAAGATAGTTGGCCGCAAAAAAACGACGATATCTGTCAATCCAGAAGGCGAAATTTAACATATAATATATGAAAATTGTCTATCTTTAATTGAACCCTCCATCTTTTGTTTTTCTCTCTTTTTATTCTTGCTTTTTATTTTATTCTTTGATTCTTTCTTCTCTCCTCTAAAATACAATTTATTATCTCTTGCATATATTCACAACAATCATTCCTTATATCTCTCCACAACCACACTTATTCTTCACTCCTATTTGTCACGTGCACAACATACGAACCGATTTATATTTTCTCCTACAAAACACCTTCCTCGTAGGATCGATAACTTTTTATACTATAACTTGACACGATTGTGCATGTGCAATATTTTTGGTACATGTTTATGCTGCATCAGTTAGTCATAGGAAGGATCGTTGAATTGTAACTCCTCTCGATCTATGTGAAAAGTCTTTCATTTGCAGCTTTCATTTGTTGACATGAAAGTCATCTGATTGTAACCTTCTTAGTCAAGACTTATTCGTTGAGGTTTGACATGGATCAGCTATCTATTGTGATTTTTAGATAGTCTACAGAACCCCGTCCAAAGTTTTCAAAAGTTCGCGGTTGACTGGGACGAATTTTCAGAATACTTTGGATCATAAAATTTTGTTAATTGATTGTTCACTCTATCTGATTTGAAGACATCGTAGACTTGGTTGTCGGAATATAGTGATTCAACTTTCTTAAACTAAACAAGGTAATTTTTACGTCTTGATGATAATGAACTTAGTCAAACAAGCTAAAGCCCATCATTATTGAACCAAACAAGAACGATGATCATAACGAATTTGTTTGGATCCTTGAGATACTCTACTCAATTTGCAAAAAAGTGTATTCTTTGAATTTTGTCTGGGTCCTTGAGATGCTCCACTCAACTTGCGAAGAGGTGTATTCCCCAAATTTTGTCTGGATCCTTGAGATACTCCATTCAACTTGCGAAGAGGTGTATTCTATGTCCAAAAAATTCTTATAGGCATTGATGAACATTCGACGTGCAGCTGTGGGCTTTAAGTAATAAAATGTCCAATGATAGTGACGCTATCATAGAAACGCTAACTGCAAACTTGTTAGCGAGGTCTTCTTCGGTGAGGTTGAGCATCTTTTGGCTTTGTTAATCTTTGTTGGAATGTTAAGCCATTCAGAAGAAAGAGTTGCGTGACAGATCGAACTCGATGATTTCAATCATCATTGACTGTAACCTATCTGTACTCATCCAAGAGGCTGCATAGTTACTTGTCATGAGTCATTTTCTTCTCGGCTTTAGTCACCTTAATAGCCAATGTTAGCTTCTATTTATTTATTTGAAGCTATATCATAGCCTTGGTCGTCGAGACATTCCTTTTGTGACGTTTAAAACACATAAGTGAACTCTGTACTTGAGAATTGAAACGCAGGGGTGAACTTTGCATTCAGAAGTTCAACCAACACGGACGCAGAGGTCGTGTTTGGCGGGATTCTAGCCTAGATTCTAGTCCTGATTCGACAGCTCACAGCTACCTATAAATAGACCATTTGGGTCAAATCAAGAGTCATTCGACTCTTTCCTCTGTTCTTCTCCAAAAGGCTTAACGTAAATTTTTCATTTTAAAATCCGGTGAATCCTGTTCACCTTCTCCAATCATCATCCTTAATGGCACCCAGGAAGATGACTGTCTCTCGTCCTAAGTCTATTATCGCTGCTCTGAGTTTGCTACCGACTCCGATCATTGGCGGCGTTACAGCTCAGGCAGGTGCGCTACCACTACGAACTCCTCTCGTCGATGGTGAGTGCCAACTTTCGTAGTAGCCAAACTTGCTTTGTCAAGTTCTGATCAATGAGGAAACTTGTTCTGATGTTGTGACGCAGAGTTGGACATTTTTGTTTGGAATTTGAAGCGCTGGGGTTCAACCTCTGTGCTCGAATTTTGAAATGCAGAGCTTGGACTCTGCGTTTGAATGTTAACGTAGAATCTGACCTATGCGTTTGAATGCTTAACGCATGATCTGACTTCTGCATTAAAAAATATTTAATACAGGGTCTGAACCGTGCGTTTGAATGCTTAACGTAGGATCTGACTTCTGCGTTAGAAAATTATTTAACGCAGTGTCTAAACCGTGCGTCTGAATGCTTAACGAAGGATTTGACCACTGCATTTTACTATTTTAACACAGGGTTTGGACTCTGTGTTAAAATATTTGCAGAGTCTAAACTCTTCGTATGACCTCTTTCACAAGGAGTTCAACCTCTGTAATTAAGTCAGGTCTCTTTCGTTTTGTCTTCATGCTAACTGACTGAGTGCCTTTCTCTTTTGTAGTGCCTTAGTCCCATGAACCTCTCACTCTTCATCATCACTTTGGCTGTGAGGATGGTGTGGATTTGAACATGCAATTTAATCTACATCAGGAGCTCCTAATTTTTTAAGATGCTGACAAAGAACATGTCACTCTAATTACCCAAGCTATCCCGGCTGTACTCAGGATATTAGTTACAGATGTCAAGTTTGAAACTGAATCTCGTAAGAAATTCACCAAGCCAGCATTTCTATTTGGGGAAAATGTTGTCATCTAGAAAGAAATCGTACATGGTGGACATTACAAGTGGTTGAGGTAAATATGGGATCGTCGCTTCTTCCCGATATGCATAGGATGTTCCCTATCTCCTGTTATTAATGTGCCTCCGTCTCCCAACATATGAATTGGGACCTTGTTAGAGAGCAGGATGGGGTAGCAGTTGGGACTTTGACTTTTACAGGCGTACACATCGTAGGTTACAACCAACAGGTGTCAGCCTTAGAACCATGCTTATTCTCAAGGGGATACCCAGTAGGAGAAATAGCTAGTCTAGCCAACACCTTCATACGGAGATTTTTGGCTGTGAAAGGGGACTTCCTTTCTTCAGTATTTAGAACTTCCGGATGGGTACATTCCACCAAAGAAGGGTGGTTGACAAGGATGAAAAAGTCTGTACTGAAAGAGTTAGAGGGGCTGTTAGCTTGATCTGGACTCGACTGCCCTATAATGGCTACCAGATATGGTATTGATTACAACCATTATAATTTTTATACTATTATGGAGAGATACAATCCAGAGACATGCACATTCTTTACTCCGATTGGGGAATTAGGGTTTGCCCTTCACGAAATGTATGACATTTTGGCCTTCCCTTTGGAGATTTACCGTATGAAGTGTTCATCCTAGGATCGAGTGAGCTTAGGATTTTGAAGGAGACAAGCCTTGAGGTCTATGACACCCAATGGGAAGTGATGTGTTATTTTCAAATCTGCACTCAATTGATGGGGACACGAGAACGTGGCATAAAGCAGCTGTCCTGGGCTAAATATCTCTTCCAGAATTTATCTCAAAAAGTTGCTGCTGTGTCTCGTCGGAATGTGAGCACCCCTGAGACTATTCACACTTTGATCTATGATGCCACTATCCATTATGTCTATGAGGGATTAAAAGATGGCTTCTCTGCTCAGACTGGGTTTGAAAGCTTCCACCATTAAGCTGCTATTCCTATTTCTGACATGACCTCGCTGGCAGGTTTTCTCATGTTATGGCTGAAACAGTGTGTCGTCCCTACTAGGCCGATAGATGCTGCAGTAGTAGAAGTAGTCTACCTAGCTGTTCTCTTAGCCCATAGGAGGCTCATGAATTTACTTTTGGCTATGACATGCTATTTGCAGCATGGTTTAAGGGAGTTGTGCCTTGAATTCATTCAGGTGAAAGAGACATGCTCTAGGAAGAAGAAAAGTTTGATAACTCCTAATCCTCGAGTACCATTGCCGTATACTTATCTGATGGCATTGTATGTATCTCATTATCCTCATTTAATGAGTGCACCATCTTCCTCAGATGATGGATTCATCCCTTTCTTGTAGAGATTGGAAGAAGCTACCTGGGAGGGCACGTATGTAGTAAGGGTTTGTCAAATCTTATCGAGAGACCTCAACTATCAGATATTCTGCTGCTTCCCAGACTTTAAAGGTGGGAGTTATGGGGTAGGTATTTCAAGACACAGCTGGCCCGAATGGTTTCACTTGATTAGACGGAGGAGTCTTACATGGGTTACTTAACATTAGACCATGTTATCTCCTTCTCAGGCAGAGTGAGAAATGCATAATTGAGCTGTACTAACCGTACAGGTTCACTTTGGGTACGATCAATTATACATTGGGAATCCACGGGGTCAGCTTGCAGTTGTTGGTAATCTATATGAAGGAGCTCGAGCCTGGTATTATTCCACCGCAGGCTGCACTGGAGCTATATTTAGGTTACCTCACAAGACGCCCAATTCTCTCCTCTCCATGGCTTTGTGTAATTGGTATCACACGGATTCTAAGATGCCCGAGTATAGGCTGAATTTGTCCGGCTTACGGAAAATTAGAAGAACATACTCATCTAGAAGAGGATGCTGAGTATCTCGTCTGAAAGGAATTAGCGAGTTCTTATCTTATGAGGATGAAGCTGAAGAAGGAGAAGGAGACCTGGGACTAGAGAGTGCTCTAGAAGTAAGTCCTAAGGCTGCCGAAACTCCGAGAATAAGGGCAGCTGAAAAAAGGACTCTTACTGAGGAGAAAGTAGTTCAGTACGAGAAACGTACTCGTAAAAAATTATTAATAGACTCTCCTTCTCAGAAATTAATGGCGGATGCTTTTAAATCTACTAGGAGAGAGGAAAAATAGGAATCTGCTGCTGCAAGTCGTCCCCTTCGCACTGGACATCGCTCCAGGGGTCCTACGTTATCAAGCAAATTTTCTTCCTATCATCCCTCGGACCAGGAAGAGGGCGAGGATGAGTCATTTACTGGGGATGTAGAATCGTTCCCCATAATGGACCCTGTTATTTTACTATTTCCAGGTCAAGCCTCAGATGCTACTCTTCCAACTACAAAGGCGATGCCTGCAACGTCTCGATCTGAAGGGGTTTTGCTTCCCGCAAACAAACCGACAGTAGCTGAGTTTGAAAAGCCTAGTGGAAATCAGTCTCCTGCCGCCTTAGTGTTATTACCACCTATGGGGGCTACTATTCCTAGCCCGACAACAGGCATAATGACTAAGGCAGACGTAATCGTGAGTTCTCCTGGACCTTCGGCTACAGATGGTGAAGAAGAAGTGGATTATAAGACCTCTTCCCACGACAATGATACTGATGGGGAGAAAAGTGATAGTGGTGATAATCTCGCTAATTGGGATATTCCACCATCGCTCTCTTTTGACAAGGCGTCAGCCTACGTCCCTCCTTCCCCTATTGGTAAATATTATCCACTCTGGTCTTTCTGATATTTTCCTTTTTGTATACTAACTGCTTTTTTGTATAAGCTCTCCAACTCATGAGGTCGCTGACACGACTTTGCCTCCCAACCAACAGGCAATAGCTACTTCTCTCCCATAGCAAACACAGACAACAGCAATTCCTTTGCAAGAGAAATCCCCTCCGTTAACGATTTCTCTTAAGCCTGCGGAGTATGCTAAGCTCAGCCTAGGTGCGGGCGCTCATGGTTCTCCCTTCAAGTCCTTCACAATTGGATGTTGCAATGGCTTCTCCGGCTTCTTCACCATTGTCACCAACTTTCTTACATCGAGATCTACAACTTCAGGAACCCCAGGGATGTCCTCTGTCACTTCTCTAAGTCCGGTGGTCATTTCTTTCATGCTTAAAATTCTTATGAGGCAATTGAAGGACATGATGAAGATGACGATTGATGAAGTTAGTGCTAGACGAGCTTCATTTGATTCTTTCAGGCCAATATTCATGAACTCTCTAAGCAGCATCCAATATGTGGACAACGCTCAATGGTTTCAGCACAGCTCAGACACTGTCTCTCGATTGGAAAAGGACTTGAAAGCTTTGGAGGAGCTGTGTTGTACTGATCTTACTACTCAGATTACATCAACCTTTGACGATTTCAAGGCTGAGGCAACTCATAAGTGAAAGGGAGCTTGATATTGTATTTTTGGAAGGGTAATGTGTTCAGAAGCAACAGGCTGTGATTGCTTCTTATACTGCCATACAGTCATCCCGAGCGGAGATCGATCGATTAGAGGTGGAGTTGGTCGGACACAAGGCAGAGCTTGGTCGAGAAGAAGAAATCCTAAAAAGACTCACAGTGGAAAGTGTAAAGACTTACGCCACTTATCACTTGTCGATCCAGGCTCTTGAATTTGCCCAAAAGGAAGCTGCCACAGCGATGCCGGATGAGCATGAACTTAAGAAAAAAGCCGAAGTAATGGTACATGCTGCTCATGAGGAGAAGCTTTCTACTATTAAGTCTCGGCTTACGTCTTTTAATTTTATAGGCCTTGTGGCGTAATTGTATATTGCTCCTTTTTGTTTGATAAGAGCAATACTTTGCATCACTTCTTAATATTTTTGAATAAAAAGAAAAAGAAAATTATTTTGGTTTTTCCTTATTGTAGGTGTGAATTTCTGATCTCCGGAAATAGGGATTTCGTTTGTATTTATAAGAACAGCTTATTATAAATTAATGAATCAAAAATTACAATAGAAACAGAGGGAAATCCCTCCTTGTTTAACGTGGGGACTTTCGGTAGCTATAGGACGCCTCGCTCGGTTCTCGCACGAGTCTGCTTCCCTTGGACAATCCGACCGAGGTTGCTGGTGAGCTTCAGTACGCAGTAGAAGCTCGAGTCAGTAGAGCTCGAGTCTCTGAGTTCGACGGTGATCAGGGCCCGAAACTGGGAGATGATGCTACAGTGCAAAGATTATGCAAAGAGCTTGTCGTCGACTCCTTTGAGGGTTGAGAGCCAGTGGTTCAGTTAACTGATTGAAATAATCAATTAACTATGAGCGAACTGCTTAACCCCTTTTTCGAAGATAGGAGAGGTTCTTAAATAGAGGAGAGACGGCGTGGCCGCTTCTTGAATTATGGGATATGACCATGTACTGGTTTGAGATATCATGCCTTAGGTTTGTACTATGAGCTGCAGCTTGATGGGTTTAGAGTACTGTACTCCTTCCCTTCACGTCGTGAGGAGTGGGGTTGCGGCTGCCCAGTACTCGAGTAGGTTTAACAAACTTTTTGTTTGCAAGCGGATTCAGCTCTTGACTCGTGCAGGCGATGCGAGCTTTCTGCAGGTGAACTTGGCGACTGACCGGTCACTCGTACTGTAAGCAGCTACTTGATGGGCTTGGAGTATTTTGCTCCTTCCCTTCACGTCATGCGGGAAGTGGGAGGGCCCATCCCTGTATGCAGCTTAGCGGCTGTCAAGTACTCGAGTGAGTCTAGCCAGCTTGTCGTTTGCAGGCGGATTCAGCTCTTGACTCGTGTAGGCGAGGTGAGCTTCAATCGTGAGCGTGCAGGCATATTTGGTGACTATATGGATTTGACTGGTTACTCGTACTACGAGTGGCTACTTGATGGGCTTGGAGTACTATGCTCCTTCCCTTTACGTCATGCGGGAAGTGGGAAGGCTCATCCCTGTACGTAGCGTAGCGGCTGTCGAGTACACTGTTTGTAGGCGAATTCGACTCTTGACTTGTGCGGGCAAGTTGAGTTAAACAGGCGAATTTTAGTCATTTGGGTGATCTTGACTCGTGCGGGCGAGCCGATCATACAGGCGAGTCTGTGGTCAACAGGTACGAGCGCCTTTGGCGACTGTGTTGTTTGGGCTCGTGCTAGTGAGTCAAGTCCAAGGGTGAGCCCTACCCTCCAATTGTGCGGGCGACTCCGACTCGCAGGCGAATTTTATGTAAGTTCATGGAGGTAATTTTTACCGTCTATAAGACCCCCTTCAAAGTTTTCAGACCTAAACCGGCTTATGTGCGGTCTGGAATACTTTGAATAAAGAAGTTCCTGGCGAAGCAAGTGTATTTGGTTCCCTTGAGGGTTTTTAGCAAACCCTCAGCTATCAACGGGTTTGATTTGCCTTTACCGATTACCGTTTGAATCAGGCTAGCCATACTATTCTCCTCAGTATGATGAGTTGTCGAGTAGATTCTCTTAGGCTTAATGCTAAGATTTCTACTCTAACCCTTAGCCGTCTGAGGCGTGGGTTTGAGTGAGGCTATTTCACTGGTGGTTCACAAATCTGGATGAGTCGTGTCATCCGTAACTCGTTTTTGAAGGCGAACGAATCGTCCAGGCAAAATTCATTTTCGCAGGTGAAATTTGAATTTGTGGGTTCTAGCCAGGTTTTTGCAGGCGAAACCCTTCCTTTGAACGGAATTAGATTTGGCAGGAGGTGAACCACGTGTTCGCCGAGGAGGCTTCGTGCTTTCCAGCTAAGGCAGTGTGGGTCCGTCAGATCGCATTAATTGTGATTTGATAGTACGACGTCAGTTTCATGCACCTTGCTCAATGAAGAATCGTGACTATGGTTTTCGAATCTAACTGTTAGATTCAGTCGCAGATTTCGATTTGGGTCCCGGGTTTTGACCGGCCCGTTTTCTGGTTCGACGGTTCCTTCATAACCGCAAAAGAGAACGAACTGTGGAGAGTAATCTGGGCCGTCGATTTCGATCGTGGCCATGTCTCTTAACCGTCAGCGTTTTGCCTCTTGAGAGTGATCATGGCCACGTAAGCATCTCCGCCTTTAAATAGGCTTTGTTCCCCTCTTTCGAGAGCTACTGTGCTTAGGAATTTTGTTTCGTAAAAAATTTCTAAAGAGAAAGAATTCCCACTTCGTCCTTGAATCTTAGACATGGCGCCAAAATCTAAGAAATACGTTCCAAAGAGAGGAGGTCCTGTACGCTATTTTGATCGCCTCGCCGTCGGTACGAGCGCCAGCATGCCTGAGACGCACTTGGGTAAGTCGAAAGGTTTGTCTGACAACCTTGAGTTGATCGCCGACATCGGGTCAGGAGGATAAGCATCGCTTGTCTTTCCCAGTGGATTCTGCCATTTTTTTGGCAGTTTTTCTAATTTGGATAAAATCGGCTTTTTTTAGGCGGATTTTACATTTATTCGCAGAGGGTGACTTCTGCCGTTATAGGCGAATTCGGCCTTTATCGGGCGAAGGCGAACTCGTTTTGACAGGCGAGTTTGACTTTTGTCCGGTAAAGACAAATACAGTCTATACATGCAGATCTCGCCTTTGTCAAGTGGATTTCACTTTTTGACAGGCGGATTTACATTTGCCCGCTTTGGCTTGATAGGCGGATTTTCCCGTAGGGCGGACTCCATCCTGATTCTTTGGCTCTGTCTTGTAGTGACCTTTTCTGACGAAGCCCTTCCGAAGGGCGTGGCTATCGGTCTCGTTAGAGGTACAGGCTATTCGGCGCCTCTCCGATTCCCTTTCCTAGATCCGGTACCATGTTTGCTACCGACAAACCGGATGGACTGATAAAGAGAGTCACCGACGAGCACTATTTGACGTTGCGTGAGTTGACTACTGATGCAGTGTTGACAGACAAGGCTAGGACAGAGCTTAAGAAGCCTTAGTTTTTGTTTGGTGATGCCACGACTAATCCTTCAGCCCTATTGCTCAGGGAGAGCAGGTGGCTTCGCATAGTGGACGGGGTCTACTACTATCTTCCCAGCATGCCGAGAGGGTTCTCGATTGTTGAGTTGCAGTCCCTTGCAGTCCCAAGAATGATGAACTGGGATTTGACCCCAACTCAAGATGGGGTGACTTGCGGTGTCTTTACGGGTTATACGGCTGGGTACGGGGTGGACAGCTCCTGCAAACGTGTGATCGCTCTACGTCCTGGCCTACAGTTCAACGAGTTGCCCGTCGGGGAGACGACTGCGGTCGCGGAGAATTTTCATCATCGTTTCTTCCAAGCTGGTGGGAGATTTCCTCCAAAATACTTCAGAGCCCCGGGGTGGATCTACTCTGTGCCTGGTAGCCACCTGGTGGTCCAAGATTACCGACTACATCTTGGCCGAGAATTTTGATCTCATAGATTTAGAGCTGTATGTAGCCATTCGGGCCACTCGACATGGTCTAAAAATCAATGCTCCTCAATTCCACAGCATCCTGGAGCTATATTGTTCGGATAGCGGCAAGTTCTTCACCCCCAATGGTGAACTCGGCATAACCCTTCATGAGATGTATGATGTGTTAGGGCTGCCTTTGGGAAGCTTCCCGTACGAGGAGTATGTCCCAGGTCAAGACGAGATTGACCAACTTTCAAGCCAATCCCTCTTGGTTGAGACTCTTTGGGAATTGCTCTGTCATTACCATATATGCCTAAATACCCTGGAGGCAGTAGATTATAAGAGCAAGAAGAAGAGAGCTTCGGGGATCAGCCATAAGAACTGGGCTGATTACTTATTCCCGGAGAATGATATCAAGGGAAGGTGTACTCTGCCGTTGGGTGAGTGCGACCAGGACGAAGTGGAAAGGAGGACGGCCGAAGGGGGAGCCACCATGACTCTCGAGCATGACGAGGGTGGATTAAAATTCGGAATAGTTTTACACTCGTTCCATCACCAGGCTAAGTCCCCTATATCTAGAAAGGCCTTGCTTGCGGGGTACCTCATGTTGTGGCTGAAGAGGTGCGTGATCCCCACTCATTCCTTTAAGGCACTTCTGGTGGAGGTCGTGTATCCTGCGGTTCGCTTAGCCCACGGGAAGTCCTACGCGTTGGTGTCGGTGATGGTGGCATGTATCCATCGGGGACTCCACACATTGACAGCCTAATTTTGCCATGTATCGATTATCGACGAGGGGGAAGGGGAAGTCGTCAGGACCCCTAACCTTAGAGTGGGGCTGCCCTACACTTACTTGATGGCGTGTTTTGTCTACCATTGCGAGTGCTTGATGAGTGCCCCGATGACTCTTCAAGGAGAAAGGTTCGTCCCGTTCGTCCAGCGTCTGGAGAGATGCTCTTGGAAGTATAAAGACATCCCTAACACGAGGAAGATGTTGTCCCACTTTGGCCATTACAGTTTCCATCATTTCTTCCCCTACTTTAGTGGAGGAGGGTATGGCGAGTCCCTTAGCGATGTATCAACGGTGGACCATCACACTGTTCTTTCCTGTGGTGCTTTTCGATGGTTGGTGAACATTTGATCGGGGTATCATATCCTACAAATAGGCTCTGTGTGCTACCTCGAGCCATAGATTCCTTGCAGATTTTCCCACCAGTTCGGGTATGACTAACTGTACATGGGAAATATCAACCCCCACTTATATTTCGAAGGAGGGTTAGTGGACGGTGCTCGGGGATGGTTCTAGACTCATGCTGGTGGCACCCATGCTCGTTTCGAATTTCCTGCAAAGGATCATGATCTTCACCATGCACTCCTGTATTGTCAGTGGTATCAGGGCGCTAGCGCTAATCCTGAGGGCTTCCGATTCCAGAGTTCTTGTTTGATGGAACACGGGCGTTGCCCAAGGGGAGCTCTTCGTCCCTCAAGGCGGAAGGGCCGCCAGACTGCTAGAGAGTGGTTCTCGGAAGATCCTGCTGAAGACACTGAGGGCTTTGATGCAGGTTTAGATGAATCCGGGGCACCTGAGGCTCAAGCTCCTTCCCCTAGTCTTTCGTTGGACCCCACCGGTGGGCAGAGAGAGTCTGATGAGCTAGTCCAGGCAGGCGGACGTTTGGAACAGGCCCGGAGCACGATAGCTGGACGGATGGGGATGCCCCTCTTATCTCCGAGTAGATCGCTTCTCTCTAAACGACAGCGAGAGATAGTTGCCGAAAACTCCCGAGTGGAGGCGGCTAAGAAGGTCCGTCGTGAAGAGACGGTTGAGGCTGCCAGAGTGATGGAAGGTCAGGATGATGCTGCTCAGGTGATCATTCCTGGAGTGACTGCTTCTGGGACTGGGGCTGTTTCGCCCGCTCCCTTTGTCGTCCGGGGATAGTCCCGGTAACTTTAGAGGATGCTCCTCCACAGTCTGGTGTGAGGCCATAGGTGGGGGCTTCAACGATCCCTATGACCGTACCAGGAGGTAATCTTTAATGCCGTACCCTCGGGTGTAAGGTCGAATCTGCACCCCCTAATGTTCGCGTTGACTTTATGTAGGTACAGTTGAGAGAGTGATTTCCATTCCTTCTGATGAAGAGGAGGGAACCGGAGACGAAGAGGATCTTGGTGGCTCAGGTAAGAGTAGGATCCGGCGCTGCTGACCCACACATACTGAACTATCAATGGGGCTCTTCTCGAGGGGCATTTACTAACCCTCTTCTTGTATTCACAGTTGACCCACCCTATGAAGCTGCTGGTAAATAGGATCCCCCCTCTTGGGCGGACCATTCGATTGGGGAGATGGGTGAATCAGAGGCGGGCGACAACGTCTCGATTCATGAGGTGATATCGAGCGAGGAGGAGGCGTCGGCTTATGAAGATGTGTCGGGCCAACAAGGGGAAATCCTTATCCCTGAAGAAGCGTTGGTCAGAGGCGGAGCACCGGCACAAGAGTCTCTGAACCAAAGGTAGACACCCACTCGGTTGGTAAACGCTTCCTCTTCCTTGGCGGCCATCGGCGTTGCGGTCGATATTCTAGTGACGTCGGCTGGTGCTTTGATTTTGACGACATAAGCCACTACTTCCACCATCATGACTACCAGCCCCTCGATCGGGGCTTTAGCTATGACATCCGGGGCAGATGAGGCTACCCTCTCTCCTTTGGAGCGTTCGCGCAAAAGAAAGATGGCTCGAACCCTTGTTAACTTCCAAGACACTCTCACTGACTGCATCAAGCTCGCATTGGAAGAGAGCTGCCCCTTTGAGGAGTTTAAGGAGGACCTTGATCATGACATGGCTTTCTTGATCAAGAAGCTTGGTGCCACCGCGGCTACTCCGTACTTCCAACGCTTGGAAGAGGTAGAGCAAGCTATCCGACAGCTGCTTACCCTTCGCGCGGCGGGCTCCGAGATCATTCATCTTGTGTCTGGCGAGGTCCAAGCAGCATTGGAGGAGCGCGATCGCTGACTGGATAAGATAATGTCATTTGAGGCGCGGTTGGCGGAAGAGTTAGAGCGGGTTAAGACCGAAAACGAACGAGTGAGCCTTAAGCAACAAAAGGCTGACTCTCGCCTCTTTCGCTTGTCTTCGGAGATAGCGAAGACCAAGCAAATTATTGCTGACGCGCAGGCCTCGCTAGTTAATCAGGAGAGGGCTCTCGAGCAGCTGATGGGGGAGTTGGAGGAGTTAGAATCTCGACGGCAACTGATCGTCGGTTCCATTGAGGAAAAAGACCGAGACCTCAAGGAGGCTAGACACACCGTCCAAGACTTGGTTTCGCTTTCCGTGGAGGATCTTCGTCGAGAGATCCTGAGGAGGCTCGAGCTTTGACACGCTGGGGAGGTTTGTGAAGTGGAGTCGTGGTTGAGAGCTTTGTAATTTGCTTTTGATTCCCTAGTTGTATTAGAATTTCTTTTAATGAATGAAATTATCCTTTTGTTTCTAGTTATTACTTCTTTTGTGTGCGCCCCACCTCTCTTTTCTTTTTGTTTCTGTCGTTGTTCAACACGGACCTGTACCAGTCAGAGTTTGGCCGCAGGGGACTACTCATTGTGGGCGGATTCCAACTACTGGCGAGTTCTAGCTACAGGCAGATTCCAGTTATTGGCGGGTTCTAGCTGTAGGTGAAATCAGGACTGACTCGAGTTTTAGAGTGGTGTACGAGCCCAAACAGCTCAAACATCAGACGAACTTGATCGTTACGAGTTTAAACGACGAATTCGACCCGCGGGCGGGCTCCGCTCTTAGTGGGCCACGTGTCAATTTAAGCGTTAATATGCTTGTTAGTTAAGACGACGTGGGCATGTTGCTTCGTATTAAAGACGGCATAGTGGGCCTCTTTGTTCTCCACGCCCGATTTGGGTCGTTGGTTGAAGATCGTGTCTAGAAACTGCTAGATCTTGGCCGCTCATGCGAGATCCCGAGTTGTTCGGCCTTACTCTCGACTGTTTGGCTCTGAATGGTCCAATAGAACGGTGGACAACCGTCCAGGCCCTGAGTATTTAATGCCCCTCCTCCTTGTCAAGGGAGGTCGTAGTTTTCTTGTTGTCTTCTCCAGAGAAAATCCAAGCTTCCTCTCGTTGCACTCAGAATGGCGCCGAAGGTGAAGAGCGTCGCTTCGAAGAAAGGAAGAGGGGGTCCCTCCTCATGCGCCGCTGAAGCCGCTACCAGTGAAGGTGCCTTTATGTCCAAGTCTTTGTGTAGTTTGGTTAGGGGGTCGTAAGTCGAGGTGATGCCCCTCGTTCCTAACTCTTTGTTGTGTCGTTGTCGTGTTGTGCAGTCCAGGACGAAGCGCTAACCACTGAAGAGTGCATGGCAGAGCCCATTTTGATTTCTGACGACGAATCTGAGGGAATTGGGACTTCCTCTGCCTTAAACCCTGTTCCACCGTCTGGAGCCGAACCTTGTCTCGAGATTCCACCTATCGCGGCGCTCGCTCCGGGTCAAGAGTTTTTCTCCTCAGATTCCTTATCCACTGCTACTTTAGGAGGATGCTGCTGCTAACGCTTCTTTCAAGGCGCATGTTCAGCAGGAGGCAGAAACCAAGCTCGCGCCATGCATGCGGAGAAGATAGCCGCAGTCAGAGCCAAGCTTACATCTTTTAAACTCCTAGAATAAACCTGTAGGATAGGACTAGATTCAAGATGTTCTGTTTCATGTTTTGCTTCTCGAATGTAATGTTATGACTCTCTTGGTTGTAAAGTCATAACTTTGTTCAAATGTACTATCTAGAAGCATCTAATGAAGTTTTCATTTTCTCGTTGTATACATACTCTTTTTCATGTTTCGTTGTGTTGCCATTCAGTGTCTTGGGTAGACTCAATCGCTGGCGATTTCATGCCGCAGGCGAGGCACAGGCCTGGGAGAATTTGCGTCACAGGCGAACTGACGAGCTCGCGTTGTAAGTGAGGCCTAAGCTGGTGGCGAGTTGAGGGAAACTCGCGTGTTAGAGAGTTTGCGTTGAAAGTTAAACCCCAATGCTGGCGAGTTCACGCTGCAAGCGAAACTCAAGTGTGGGCGAATTTATGCTGTAGGCAAAACTCGAGCGCGGGCGAATTTGTGCTACAAGAAAGACACTTAAACGCAAGCGGATTTGTGCCACACGTCTATCCACGGACCCCAATGTTTGCCAGCTAAGGCGCTGTGGGTGTGTTAGTGCTCATTAATAGCAAAGTGATGGGACGCTTCGCCTTCCGCGGTCAATCCGAACGGTCGGTTTGGAGTCCCAATGGCGACGCTTTTATGGGCATCGAACCCGAAGCGCCACTAGAGATCTGGGTCGTTCGATCCATTTAATGCAGCGAATCCTAGCTGTTCATTTTTTGGCTATATAATGTGTCCGTTGTCTCTTCGGCAGAGTTCTAACGCTTACGAAAATTCGCCAGAAGAGAATTCTAATAAAAATCTCTTTGATCAATGGCCTCCAACTCTGATTCGGGTGCCTTCAAGGGTGAGAGCATCAGCTCCTCCTCTACTACCGCCGTTGGCTTCGACGCCGCCCAGGCTGCTATGGCCAAGTCGACCCAGGGGTCTGTCGCCGTAGGTCCTACTCTGACGCTTGTTCTCCTCCAAAAGTTGGAGGACGACCTTCGCCGGACGGCTATTATGATCAGCCAAGGCATCGGGGGGTACGACGACATGCTCCTCCTCGTGGCCGAAGGCCTGGAGGAGATCCATCGTGTGGGTGGTCGCCAGCTGGCCCGACGATGTGAGTGGGAGCTCTAATGTTTAGGGGGCTGCTGCATCGCTTGGAAGAGTTAGTGCACGCTGATGCTTCTGACGAGCCGCGGCCTCTCATGATGAGCGTCATGTTGGAGCGCGAGGATCTGGCGAAGCGCATTCAGGTGAAAGAGGCCGAGCTCATACGCTTGCGCATGCAACATCGTGCGGTGTTGGCTGAGAGGGACGCCTACATGGACGTCGCTTTTTTCATGGACGCCGGGTCCCTCGCGGGAGAGGCGAACTTGCAGAAGCTCGAGCATGAAACGATGCGGCTTGGTCACGTTGCCGAAGCGGTGGCAGGGGCGCTCCGGCTTCTTCGCTAGGAGGAAGAGAATGGCGAGGCTGCTTTCGCCAAACTTCAGCAAAGGCAGGAGGCGAAGGCTCGAGCCAGACAAGTGGCAGAGCTCGCTGCTGTTAAGGCGGAAATCGCCAGTTTTAGCCTCTTGAAGTTGATGTAGGGCGTCGTCCTCCTTGCTTAACACTCTTGTTTTTAATCTTGCTGATGCTTGAAAACTCTATGCATGTAATTTTGGCCTGGAATGGCCTATTACGCTTTTTGCTTATTTATTGCTTTCATACATATCCTTTTTCTTTATTTTCTGCGTTTGATTTGCACTTCGGACTATTGGTCAGTCCTTGATAGCTGCTGTGTTGTATTCGCCTGTGCTGCTTGGCGCCCGAGTTGAGCCAGTCATACCATTTCTCGCAGTGTGGTGAGCCTTTGACGAGTCTGTCTTGGACTCAGTCGTTAGGATCCCCTTCTGCTTTTGGTTGTTCGTAGCGTGGGGTCGGGTTAACCCCGACTTTCGCGTTGTAGCTCAGGCGAAACTGAGAGGGTGACACTTAGTTTGAAACCAAGAGCAGTTGCTCGTGCATGCGACCAGCTGAAGACCCCAGCTATGGCTTGCTATTTAGCGAGTTGCTGTCTGGGGGAATAGTTAGGACATGTCGCCTGCTAAGCCGCACTTGATAATTATTGTCGTCTGCGAAGACGATGACGTAAATGATAATCGAATTATTCAGTGATGTAGGAATATGACGATCGATTGTTATAGGACGATTGTTGTAGGAGCCGTCGCGTGGTAGGCTGCTACCCATCGGTTATTCTAAGAGAATATTAGGATAGCCGGAATAGGTCAGGTATTTTAGGGACATTAGAGTGTGACTATTGACCGGAGTAATAACACATCGCATGGTAGGTTATTACTTAGGCTGTGTTACTTATGGGAATAACGGTGCCAATCATCAGAGGTGATTATTAACATGATGAAATTTTGTTGCGATTAGAGCAACTATGAGGACTTATCATCCCATTGGAAGGGATTGATAAGTTGATTTTGTTAGAGGTGATAGTTAACATAACAGAATTGTCTGCCGTGATGTGAGCAACTTTGGTGGGCTCACCATCCTATTGGAGAGGATTGGTAAGTTGATTTTGTCAGAGGTGATAGTTAACATGGCAGAATTGTTTTGATCCCAACTGTAAGAAGGTTGCACCAAGTGGCGATCTAGGTCACGCTTAAAAATGCTGTTAGTAGCGTCTTATATAGGGTTTCCCATCGGAGTACATGAAGTAGGAATAGTTTAGCCTCATGTACCAGTTGGAAGGAATGAGGACCAGTTTAGACTCATGCACTCGTGAGAGTTTGGAGTGGAACTAAGGGTAGTACTTCTTCAAGTACTTGTCGTTGATGGGCATCATGATCTTGTCGCCGTTCGGTTTGACGAGGCGATAGGCTCCATTCGATTAGACTGTCTCCACTACGAACGGTCCTTCCCACTTAGACTGAAATTTGTCCTTCTTCTTGGAAGTGAGAATCATTGGTCATCGAACGGTTAGTACCAATTCTCCCTCCTTGAAGGATCGGTACTTGACTTTCTTGTCGAAAGCCTTGGCCATTCGGGCTTGATAGAACTCAATGTGTTGTTAAGCTTCCAGTCGCTTCTCGTCTAACACTTCAAGTTCTGTGAGGTGCCGTTGATGATTATCCTCAGTCATCATCCCCGCTGCCAGGGCAACACGGAGGGATGGAATTTGAATCTCTAATGGTAACACGGCCTCACAGCCGTTTACCAATGAGTAAGGCGTGTTGCTAGTCAGTGTGCGAACCGTTGTGCGGTACGCCCATAAGCTCTCCCCCAGTTTCTCGTTCTAATCGCGTTTGCTATTGGAAGTTAGTTTGGTTAAGATCTTAATGATTGTTTTGTTGAAGGCCTCGACCAAGCCGTTCGTCGAAGGGTTATAGGCTGTGAAGGAAAGGTTCTGTATCTGGAATTTATCACAAAACTGGGTGAATGCATGGCTAACGAATTGTGTGCCGTTGTCATGGATGATACGTCGTATCGGTATATGACATGATGTTTGATAAACTTAATCACGTCATTAGTCTTAACTTCTCTTAAAAGGACGGCTTTGGCCTATTTAGAGAAGTAGTCGGTGATCACGAGGATGAAGCGATGGCCTCTTTCCGACGACGGGGTTATTAGCCCGACAATGTCCATTCCCCTTGCTTCGAAAGGCCATGATACTGTTGTCGGGTGTAGGTCTTCGGGAGGTTGATGCATGTAGTTAGCGTGGATTTGGCACGCATGGCAGTGCTTTGCGTAAGCAACCGCGTCGCTAACCATCCCAGGCCAAAAGTAGCCCATCCTTCGTAAACGATCCTAAAGTTTGTGTCTGGACTGGTGAGCCCTACAAGTGCCATCATGGGCTTCGTGCAGAGCTTCTTGTGCTTCTGCCTTTAAAAGACACCGAAGTAACAAATCGTCGTATGACCTTCGATACAATGTCTTGGTGGTCAAATCGTAGTAGAACCTCGAGGCACGTCGCCGGATGGACTCTCGCTCCCTAGCATCTTTGGGCAACATGCCGTACAGGACGTAATCGACAATCGGGAGACGCCAGTCTTTCAGGTCGGTCTAATCTGAAACTTGATGGGTGGCGTTCGCTTTTGGAAAGTCCTTTAGTCGAAAGAGCCTTCGGCTTGCCATAGTGACCCATTGGGTCATTTCTAATAGCTGGGCCAAATTAGCTACCAAGGATGCGAGGGCGTCCGCGTGTGTGTTCTTAGAACAAAGCACATGTTCGATGCAGAAACTTTCGAATGATTCCACTAGCTTGGTAGCTGCTTTGTGAAGCGGGATCAAATCGTCATTTCTAACTGCGTACTCCCCCATCATCTGCTTGACGATGAGTTGAGAGTCACTGTAAGCCTCGAGACGCTTTATCCCTAACTCCCTTGCTAGCTCGATTCCAATGAATAGCGCATTATACTCAACCACGTTGTTGGTGCATATCTCTGTTAGAGAAAAGGCTCGGGGCAATACGTGGTTATGTGGAGAAGTGAGGACCACCCCCACTCCTGCAACAATAGAGCCGCTCGTGCCGACACGAGACGCACCGTCGAAGAACATTTGCCAAACCTCTGGTGATGAGGTTATGTTGACTTCAAGGGGTTCATCTGGTAAATCTTCAAGTAGGTCGGTCTTTGCCCCTAGTAGATGACTAGCCATAAGATCACAGATAGCCTGTCCTTTGACTGGCTTTTGTGGCATGAAGTGAATGTCATACTGAGACAGTAGGAGTGCCCATCTGGCCAAACACCAGTTTAAAACCGCAGGCTGCGTCATGAAAACTCTGATGGGGTTCATCCAGGAAATGACGTGGATTGTCTGGCCAACCAGGTAGTGTCGCATCTTTTGGATGGTGAATACTAAGTCCAACCAGGTCCTGTTGAAGTAATTTGAGGGTTTGTCTTTAGGTACGTAAGCAGGTCGGATGACTGTCTTGCATCCTCGGCTATAATTCAGGCCCTTTGGGTGAGTGAGGTCATACCCCATGTTGCTCATCATGCGCTTCGCAATTTGACTGTACTGCGAAAATTAAGGCGCGGGGTCTTCATCTTCAGACTCGTCCCACAACGTGCACAAAGGGTGATCGATTCGTCCGAAGATAATATCCTTTTGATAGTTATCCCGGGCCGGCATGACGAGTACAGCTTGTGAAGACTTGATCGGCTGTGCCTTCGCGACATACGACGAGCATATAGGAAAGTGCAGGGAGCGGTCATTATAGAGCTTCAACATTAGGTCATTAGGCGCATCGTTCTCGGACGTTGAGCAAGATGACAAATAAGCAAAGTTGAACATCTCATTCACGATAAACTCCTCCGCCTGAATAGCGTTGGTTACATTGCAACTTTCGCAGCCAATTACAATTGATTCGAAATCATTCAGGACCAGGGTGTCACCGTACTTGGGTTCGTTCTCTGCTTCGTTGCTGCTCCCAAGCTCCTCGATCGATGGCTCGTTGGGGTCCTGGTATAGTAGAGAGTCCGTGAAGTAGTTCTCAACGCCCTTGAAGGGTTGCTTGTCGGCCACTACCATTTTAACTTGCTCGTAATTATCTACATACTTTAAGCATTGGTGTAATGTGGATGGGACTATCCGGTTGCTGTGGATCCACGGACGTCCTAAGAGCACGTTGTAGGATGGCTCGACGTCGATGACGTAGCAGGTCACCTCTGTCTTCATGTCACCTATTCAACACTTCAGATGGATCTTGCCGAGCGGTCGAGTCCCTGTGGCATTAAAGCTAAAGATGGTCATAGTAGTCGTGGATAGACGCTTCGGAGGTATCCCTAGGTGTTTGATTAATTTTAGGGGTACGATGCTTAGTGCAGACCCTGGGTCGACCTGAATTCGATCCACTTTCGAGGAACCGACGTACCCTGTGAAGTATAGTGGTCAATCGTGGGAGGTGCTTTTGATGAGCATGTCCTCAGGAGTGAACATGATGCAAGGGACCCGCCTCTCGGTGGTTTAGCAACACATCGCGCATTCCCGCTCCGTGTCTTCTTCTCCTAAGAAGTGGGTGGCGAAGACTTCCGAGTCAGCCAATGCCTCTTGTAGGGCTTCCCGGGTAGGACTGGATAGCCGCAGGAGGTCGTACATGGTAATTCGCATGGGGATGCTTTTCAGTTGCGCAAGCACATTGAATCGGAAGGGCTGATTGCTCGAGCTCGGCCTGTCTGGATTCAGAGGAGCTGATGTCGCTGGCCTCGTGGGAGGCCCTGTCGGGTTCTCCGCCCTCGTAGGGTATTCTTTTACAAATTCCTTCCCTACCCTCATGGCAAGGACGGTGGCTTCCTCCTCGGAGTCAGTGAGGGTTGATACTGCAGTCTGGTCCCCATCTGGCACGGCTGAGATGGCATTGCATGGTCTACCTTTGGTCTTCTTGGAGGGTTTTGTAGTCTATTGTTCGTCGCTGAGGAGGTCCGGATGGGCCTACATCATCTGACCTGATGGCAAAATCTGAGGTACTAAGTCTTTCCCTCGTTGATTATGAGGGTCGTCATTAGTGATTTTCAGGACTGCCTTGGGGATAGGGATTATCCCTGACGGAGCTTGAACCTCTGGGAGATCTGCCCCAAAACTCAAGATGATCATATTCGTGGTCACCTGCTTTTGTACCATCTCCTTCTTTAGGACTCCTGCATCGTAGAGGGCCTGAAGCTTGTCCTTGAGGATGTAACACTTAGAGGTGTGGTAGCCAAGGAATCTGTGATAGGCACAGTAACCCGGGTAATTGGTTTTGTTCGCCTCTTCAGGCTTTGTGACCTCCGATAATTTAATTTGATTTCTCTTGAGTAGCGTATCGAATGTCGCCACCACTTGGTCTTCCTTGAAGTCGTATTGTCACGGGGGACGTTGCTCAAATTGCCTAGGTTTCGGTCTTTGAGCTGTTTTGGGTGTCGGGGCAGAATCGACGGCCATGATCTCTTTTTCTCTCGTTCGAGGAGGATTCTTTGGTGCTGTCAGCTCTACGGCTCCCTTCTTGGGATGTGGCTCTTCGGCTTCTAGCCTTTTGATCATGTTCTCCACTTGCTCGCCCTGGCGAACAAGTTCCTTCCAGGTTCGGGTTTCCATCACGTCGACTTTGGATAGAATGTGGATTGAAAGATTATTGCGGCACATTTCGATCAATGTAGGCTCAGAGACCTGGTCTCGGTAATGAACTAATCGATTCCTGAATCTCTTTACGAAATCGTTGACCGATTCCGACTTCTGCTGCTTTTCGGAGAGGAGGGTTGCCATCGACACCTCCGTGTCATCATCGAAAAATTGGGCCAGGAAGAGCCTTTCTACGTCGGCCCAAGATGTGATGGAGCCAAGCTCCAACTTATGGAACCATTCAAAGGACACCCTTTTGAGGGTACCGATGAACAATCGGGTGAGGATGGCGTCGTTCCCCGTAAGGAAACCAGTTTGTGCCATAAAATAATAAATGTACTACGAGGGTGAGCCCATGCCGTCGAACTATACCAAGCTAATCGGCTTGAACTTTGCTGGGTATGAGACTGTATCCCACTCGACAGGATAGGGTCGGACTACCCCCGGCTTGTTCATGTTTTGCTGGAGTTTCAAAGCGTTGAGTTGGCTTTGGAACTCATCGAACCTCTTGTCGCGGGCGCTACCCTTAGTATACGACGTTCCTAGCGATGTCTTGGAAGAGTAATCGGATTGTGGATCGATATTATCCTCCGTTTCAGTCACTGGACGATGGGGAGGTACCCATTCCTTACCCCCCGCTTGCCGCGGTACGGTGTGCAGGGTTCTTTTCTTCTTCTTCTTCTTGTTCAGAAGCTGCTCAAACATTTCCCTTAAGGAGTCGATGGTTGCCTATTATTCTTCGAACTTTTGGGCCACTGTCTGTTCATGGGTGGGTTCAGCCATGTGTACCCTTGCCAATGCGTCCTGACTTGAGCGTAATGTTTGGGAAGTAGCCGCTGAGTAAATCTTGTCTTCGCCGTCGAAGGGAGGTGCTAAGGTTGAGTAATCAAACCCGATGCTCACCCCATGTGTGACTGTGGGTATGTTGGTATATACCGTTTTGCCCGTGTCGAACAAGCGGAGGATTAGGCCCTAGGAAGGAGTCTGAATCTGAAGAACCAGAAAGCACGGCCTTACCCTTGTCCGTCATGTTGATTGTAGCAGATGGGAGCTCTAGATCATCGGCGGCGCGTCCTCTTTGGTGATGACGCCTTCGACGAGAAAGTCTCGGTCGTAAGGGCCGTTGAGAGAGCCTCTCGAACACTGAAGGTTTCACCATCCTATACATTGACAGTCGGCGAGTACTGTTTGGATAAGCCTTTCGCAGTGGCACTGAGGATTCGCCTCATGTATGGTGCGTTTGCGAGTTAGGTAACCCCAAAGGTCTTCTGCGGGTGGTTGGCGACAACCCCCAACATCAGAAAGATCACCCAAATGATCGCACGAGAGAGTTTTAGATGCACTCCCAGGTGTACACTGGGTGGAATGGTTAAATGTTGGAGTTAGGCGAGTTTGCCTTGGTAGGCGAGTCTTTGCACTTGGGCGAACTCCAGCATGCAGGCGAAACTCAACCCTTTGCTCACACAGGCGAGTTTGCAAGGTATCGCCCACTGCTTTGCCTTTGTAGTCAAGGCTCTCTCGCTTGCTATACTTATCTGTCGAGTGGTCGTAACGAGATTCGCCCGTGATGCGGCAAAATTATGTACCAAAATTGCAAGTGCACAATTGATCAAGTTATAGTATAAAAATATCGATCCCACGAGGAATGTGATTTTAAGAGATTATTAGAAATGGTTCTTATGTTTTGTGCGTGACAATTAGGAATAAAGAATAAGTGTGAATATGATGAGTGATTGTTGTGAATATATGCAAAAGATAATAAATTGAATTTTAGAGGAGAGAAGGAAGAATTAAAAAATAAATGAAATCACAAGGCAAGAAAGATGAATGAATAAAATCAAGAAATAAAACCAAGAATGAAAAGAAAATTTAAGAAAGTCAAGATGGAGGATTTAAAAGAGGTAAGAAATCTAGAATATAATCCACTAACCAATTTCAATTACAAAATATAAACTATTCTCTTTTTATCATATTTCAACTTAGATTTATTAAGCATAGATTATCAAACCATTTAAGGAAAGTGTAATCATATTATCATCTAAGTCAAAATTACTATTCATGATAAGAACAACAACATGATAATAATCCTAGAATTCATAAGCATAACCTATCAAACCATTTAAGATAAGCATAGATTATCAAATTCTTCTTCTACCGATTAGTTCTCTAGTTGATTATCCTAAACATGAACATTTTAAGTGCAAGAGAATAATTCATACAATATAAAAGAAATTAGACTAGTTTCATATAATTCTAAGATTCCTACAAGAATTAAATTCACATCTTAAGAAATAAAAACAAGAAAAAGAACTAATTACAAAAATAAATAGAAAAGGAAAATCTAAACTATGAACAAGAAAAAATCTAACTACAAAGAATTAAAATCTAAACTATAAATTATATTACAAAAATTAAATGTAAGAAAATAAATCTACTCTACAAATTAAAGTGCAAAAAGAAATAAAAATATAAGAAAATAAATCTAGACTACAAGCATGAATTTAAATCTAACTAATAAGCAATAATAAAGAAATTACTAAAAAGAAATAAAAGAGAAAAGAAATGCAAACCTTCAAATTGCTCTTCATCTCCATCCTCATCATTCAACAAAGAGGATAAAGAACAAATTTAAAGTGGAAAAAAATTATTTTTATCAATTGCAACTAAAGTTACAATTTTTGGAAGGCCTTCTCAATTAAGAGTAGCTCTCCTCTCCAAAAGGAGTTACAAAATTTTTCACACCCTTAACCCCTCACTCTCTACCCCTATTTATAGTAATCTTCAGTGAATATGAACCATTGGATTTGTCTTGAGCCCCAAGCGAAGCAATCTCCACCTTTGAATTTGCTTTTTGTTCTTCTCTAGCCCAACACAGGAGGCCCATATGATTTTCAAAAAATAAATGAAAATGGAGATCCAAATCTGTAGCAACCACATCCGGCCCATTCACATGATTTTCAAAATTAAATCAAGTCCGGTCTCTGCAGCAACCACATCCGGCCCATTCACACGATTTTCTCCATCCAAATCTGCAGCGGCCCATTCACATGATTTTCTCCATCCAAATCTGCAGCGGCCCATTCACATGATTTTCTACTCCACCTTAAGTCCGGCCCATGCATGATTTTCAACTCCAATCTCCAGCAGCCATCAAGTCCGGCCTATTTCAAATCATTGCATCCAAGTCCGGTCCTCATGATTCATTTGATTTTAAAAATCAAAAGCTAAGTCCAATGTCAGCAACCGGTTTCCATAAATATTCATGTCTGCAGCCAAGTCCATGCATAGCTTCCTTAGTGTATTTTTTTGATGGGCTTTGCTCTTTGGGCTTCAATCATTTTCCTCTTTTAAGCTTTTGCTTCATGGGCTTCTAAAATGCTACAAAATAGAGAAGAGAGATTTTGAGGGGTTTTTATATTTAATAATATTTATTTATATTTTCATTCATTTATGTGCAAACTAAGCTAACAATAATTATTAATGGTATATTTATTCAGGTAAAATAGATAATGAGGGTATAAAATTATAATAAAATGTGATTATCAAATACCCCCACACCTAAACTTTTGCTAGTCCTCTAGAAAAGAAAGAAAAAGAAAACTCTAACTCACTTTTACAGGAATCGTGGTTGTATTTAGGGCATACAACAAGCCTTTAAACCCTTAGGTTACCCTAGTGGACGAGTTGTAGTCTCGTGAGGGTTTGCAGTGATTATACCCACAAAATTCGGTCAACTTGCCAAGTTAAATAAGTCAGTAAATAGCAGATTTTCCTTAATATATTTAAACATTCTAATTGAAGCTAGTTAATAATCAAGAAAACGTTTTTATATATAACTCCAATGTAAATCCCCTGGAAAATCTTTTTCATTATAGCAATACAAAACCAAGTCAAATCTTAGAAATTTAATTAAAAAGTTTTGAAAAGAACATGCCAACTCTTTGTTTTAAATAACTTTCAAGTCTCTTGATCAAAAATTATTTTTCAAGACCATATATACAAAACAACAATATATATAAAAACAATGGTTAGTGTTATATTTTTTTCACTCTCTAATTCTTGGTGATTGTTTTCTATTTTAACGGGCTTTCTAAGTGACCATTTAACGAGTTTTGGGCCAATGAATCCCAACCCAATTGGGCTTAGGTCATTAAGTATAGAGATACTCCTTGGGCTTAATTGCTCAGTCAACTTAGGCTTTATAAGATAGAATCACCTTAAACTTAGAGTTCCTTTTTTTTTGTGGTGCCCATTTTTCGCACTCTTCTTTATATATGTGTAAGTATATATAGTCTTAAAAAAAATGTATAAATCAAGATAACTTGAAAAAATATTTTCAACTCTAAGTTAAGCATGCAAAAATTTCATTATTTTTAATTAAAAATCTAAGGTAAGACTTAAGTAAGGTATACTAGTTGAAAAATCATTTCTTAAGAATTTTATTTGGAGTTATCATAAAAGGTGAACTTGAATATGTCACTAACTAAGAATTAGAAAATTTAAAATCTATCAATTTGATCAATTATTATTTAACTCTATTAATTTGGTAAGTGACAATATTTTTATAATTTTTTTTAACAAAAAGAAAGAAAAATATAACTAAAAATGTAAAATAAAGAGGAAAAATGTATTTCTCACCCCCACACCTAAATTTTGTATTGTCCTCAATGCAAATTCGCTGAAGCACAAAGTAAAGCAGATAAAATTGAAGAACTTACAGTTGTTCGGTTAACAATGATGATAAGGATCTGTAATTACTGTTAGTATGATGATGAAGAAATCAAATAAGAGGAAAATTGTAAGTAATTAATTTTTTTAACCTATGTTACTTATTCAAATTTTGTTATGTTTTTTTTTTGTTTTTTTAAATTTATCTTTTTTTTAAGAAACAAAAGTTACTTATTCAAATTTTGTTATGTTTTTTTTGTTTTTTTAAATTTATCTTTTTTTTAAGAAACAAAAGAAAAATTAGTTTTTTTTTTACAGATAATGAGGTTCATGAAGAACCAACACCTCTTCCTCTCCGAGCATAGAAAATTCTAAAAATGGTTTTA
Source organism: Asparagus kiusianus (assembly GCA_022839385.1). Classification (NCBI taxonomy): domain Eukaryota; kingdom Viridiplantae; phylum Streptophyta; class Magnoliopsida; order Asparagales; family Asparagaceae; genus Asparagus; species Asparagus kiusianus. Next base: position 19,235 of record BQKN01056761.1, on the reverse strand, counting down.
GACGTTGACCATTTATTTTAAAAATATTACCATTTTTAGGATTTTCTATCTCGACAGCTCCATGTGAAAAAACCTATTTGACAAAAAATGGACCTGTCCATCTTGATCTTAATTTTTCAGGAAAAAGATGCAATTTTGAATTGTACAATAAAACTTTCTGTCCTGGAGAGAAATTTTTTTGCAAAATTGATTTGTCATAAAAAATCTTTGTTTTCTCTTTGTAAATTTTTGAGTTTATGTATGCATCATTTCTAATTTTTTCCAACTCATTTATTTGGAGCAATTTGTTCTTACCTGCCAAGTCTGAGTCAAAATTTAACTGTTTTATTGCCCACATTGCTCGATGTTCCAACTCTACTGGTAGGTGACATGCTTTTCCGAATACCAGTCTGTATAGTGACATCCCAAATTGACCTTAAAAGTTGTTCTATACGCCCACTGAGTATCACATAATTTTACAGACCAATCTTTTCTGTTATGATTAACTGTTTTTTCTAAGATTTGTTTGATCTGCCTGTTTGTGACCTCTACTTGTCCACTGGTTCGGGGGTGATAAGGAGTTGACAATTTGTGTGTGATTGAATATTTTCTCATCAAAGCCTCGAAAGAACGGTTACAAAAAGGTGTACCGTTATCACTAATGATCGCTCGAGGTATTCTAAACCGGGCAAAAATGTTCTCTTTCAAAAAATTGACAACGACCTTGTTGTCATTAGTTTTGCAAGCTACCGCCTCAGCCCATTTTGACATGTATTCAACGGCTACTGGAATATAGACATTTCCAAAGGAATTTGGAAATGGTCCCATAAAGTCGATACCTCACAGATCAAAAAGTTCAACGGATAAGATGGGTTGTAGGGGCATCATATTTCTTCTAGTGACCTTCCCTAAAAGCTGGCAGCGGTTACAGGTTTTACAAAACTTGAATGAATCCTTAAAAAGAGTGGGCCAATACAGCCCAGATTGGAGAACTTTTTCAGCTGTTTTTCTCGAGCCAAAGTGACCCCCACAGGCTTGTTCATAACAAAAGGATAGAACACTCCTAGTTTCTTCCGTGGGAACACACCTCCTAAAGATCTGATCAGGGCAGTATTTGAACAGATATGGATCATCCCAGTAAAAGTATTTTACTTGGGAGAGAAAACAGGATCTATCCTGTTTGGACCAATGAGAAGGGATCTGGTTCATGACTATGTAGTTCACAATGCCAGCGAACCAGGGAACAGATTGGATTTCTAGGAGTTGTTCATCAGAGAAATGCTCATTGATTGGAACGGTTGATGTTGGTGCATTTGGGAGTCGAGAGAGGTGATCTGCTACGGGGTTCTTTGTTCCCCTTCTGTCAAGAATTTGAATGTTAAACTCTTGAAGAAGGAGAATTCATCTAATGAGTCGCGCTTTAGCATCCTTTTTGGTCAAAGGATACTTTAGTGCGGCATGATCTGTGAAAACTTTGGTTAAGGAACCGATGAGGTAGGACCTGAATTTTTCTAAGGCAAAGACTAAAACTCTTTCTCTGTGACAGAGTAGTTTTACTGGGCATCATTCAGAGTCCTACTAGCATAGTAGATCACATGCGGTTTTCCATCAAACTGTTGTCCTAAAACAACACCAATCGAAGAATCAGATGCATCACACATCAGTTCGAAGGGTAAGGTCCAGTCCGGTGCATGAATGATAGGAGCTGTGGTTAGCTCCTTTTTCAGATATTCGAAAGCTTTGAGGCACTCGGGGGGAGAAGACAAATGATGTATCCTTGGCTAAGAGATTGGTCAAGGGTCTAGCAATTTTGTTGAAATCCTTGATGAAACGTCGGTAAAAACCAGCATGACCAAGAAATGATCTGACATCTTTGACAGTATTGGGAGGAGGGAGATTGGAAATCAGATCTACCTTAGCTTTGTCCACTTCGATTCCCCTATTGGAAACTACCTGTCCTAAGACAATGCCTTGTTTGACCATGAAATGACATTTCTCCCACTTGAGAGTCAGATTTTTCTCCCTACACCGTTCTAGGACCAGTTTAAGATGATGCAAACATTGGGAAAATGTGTCACCAAAAATGGAAAAGTCATCCATGAAAATTTTAAGAAATCGCTCTACCATGTCGGAAAAAATACTGATCATGCAACGTTAGAATATGGCCGGTGCATTACACAGGCCAAAAGGCATGCATCGGTATGCGAATGTTCCATACGGGCAAGTGAATGTGGTTTTCTCCTGATCTTCGGGAGCTATAGAGATTTGATTGTAACCTGAATATCCATCCAGGAAACAATAGAACTCGTGTCCTGCTAAACGCTCTAACATTTGGTCAATGAAAGGAAGAGGGAAGTGATCTTTCCGAGTGGCTAAGTTGAGTTTTCTGTTGTCAATACAGACTCGCCATCCAGTTTGGATTCGAGTGGGAATCAGCTCATTAGCCTCATTTTGGATCACGGTGATCCCAGATTTCTTTGGAACAACTTAGACTGGACTCACCCATGAACTATCAGAAATGGGATAAATGATCCCATGATCGAGACATTTCAGAATGTCTTTCCTAACGGCTTCTTTCATCACTGGGTTTAACCTACGTTGAGCATCTCTAGTAGGTTTGGCATCATCTATCAAATGGATTCGGTGTTGAACAATGGTTGGACTAATCCCTTTGATATCAGCCATGGTCCATCCAATGGCTTCCCTATTCTCTCTTAAAACAGCTAAGAGAGCTTCCTTTTGACCGGTAGTCAACTCAGAAGAAATGATAACTGGTAAAGACTCGTTCTCCCCTAAGTAGGCATACTCTAAATTTTTGGGTAGAGGTTTGAGCTCTAACTTAGTGGGTTCCTCCACGGATGGGCGAAGCTGGACTCTGGGTTCTATCTCCAAAGGTTCTCGTTGCCAGCCAACAGCAAAAACATGATTGTCCAGCGGTTCTATCTCTAGTTCGTCATCAGAAAGCTCCTCAATCATTAAATCAGATGCATTTGTATCAGACTCACACTTTCTCTCTTGTTGTTCACTGGATATTCCTTGAATGAAATTCACTTCCATGGGTTCATCAGATGGATCACTAGGCTATCTCCCTAAGTTGAAAATATTGATGATGTTGAGGATGATGATGTTGGTTTGGAAAAGGTGGGTTAGAAAATTTGTTCGGTGCATTGAACGGGACAGCGTTTCCCCTCGGGAATTGCGGGTTTGATGCGAAAATGAAGTTTTGATTTTCGGGAGAGTTTCCTTGGTTCCAAGCAAAGTTGGGATGATTTCTCCAACCTGGATTATAGGTTGGAGAAAATGGATCATTTCTAGGGCGCTGAAATGCAGTGTTCATCTGTTCTAAAGCATGGTTGTTTCCTAGGAGAGGGCATTCCTCTGAAACATGGGTAGAAGACTGACAGTTATGACATCCCAGGGCAGAAATATGATTGATTTGAGCCGGAGCTCGTTCCCTAACTTCTAAGGCTTCTAACCTCCGCATAATCGTCACCATCTTCGCTTCAGACGCAATGTTTGACTCTAGAGAAAGACCACTAGACTTAGATTGGGGAATAGATAAAACCCTATCATCATAGTTTTCCCACTGCATTATTTTCTCGGATAGACTCTCTAGGAATTCCCAAGCTTCATCGGCATTTTTCCTCATAAAATCTCCCTGACACATCGATTCTAAAGATGTTTTTGAAGAATAGTTCAATCCTTCATATATGACTTGGCACAATCGCCATTTTTCTAGACCATGATGAGGACATTGGATTAAAAGATCTTTAAATCGGTCAAAATATTTTCAGAATGGCTCCCCTGGGATAATTTTGAAGTTTTGAATACTGTTTCTAAGCTTTACCGTTTTATGAATAGGGAAAATTTTCTTGAGAAAAACGGTAACAAATTCCTCCCAAGTTGAGATGGAATTTATCGGTAAGCTGTACAGCCATTTTTTAGCTTTGTCCTTAAGGGCAAATGGAATAAATCTAAGCTTAATCGCATCTTCGGTTAATTCTCTCATTTTAATCATAATACATACTTCCTCAAATTCCGAGATAAATATATATGCGTCTTATATTTCATTACCTAGGAATTTGGGAAGCATGTTTATGTAATGCCGTCTAAGCTCGAAATTTACTCCATTTACTTCGGGGAGTCTTATGCAAGATGGAATTGCATTTCTGGTGGGGTAACACATATCCTGAAGAACTGGTTGATTTTCCATTTCTTGGATTGGTTCAACACGGATTAAACGATGAGAATTATCCCGAACCCAAATTTACATACACCAAAACAAATATTTTTTTTAAAGAAAAGAAAGAAAATTAGTTTTTTTTTTGAGAAGATAAAGGAAAAGAAAAATCCTAACTAAAATAAATCAAAGCAATCACTTTTCAATCAACTCTAATTCTAGGGTTTAGCCTAACTCAACTAGACCAGCTCCTAACCAAAAACTCCTACAGTAAAAAGATTAAAGTTTTACCTAGGTAGTTAGCCAGGTAAGGATAGTACTAGAGGGAGATCAAAGATTAATTAAGTACCTCGTTCTTTACGGAGCGCTTTACGCAACCCCTAAACCTTGCCTTAGACACCAACTATTCTGAGAAAACTTAAACCGGTTCACTTAAGGATTTCTTGTTCCTTATTGAGCTCGAATCCTTAGGGCCAACGTCTAATGAGTTTTAGAAGGCTAGGGCTTGTGAAGTGAGGAATTAGTGATTTGTGGGCTAAGGAAAGGGTGATGAAATCCCTTACCTTATCTTGATTGGGGTCTTGCCCTTAAGAATGTTTTAAGTGTGTGCTAAATCAAGTGCTACAATCACTTTGGTGAATTCCTACACTATATGAAATGCAACCCTAGAAATTAAAAGCAACTAAAAAGGATGATAAAAAGAAAATCTTTTTTTTAATTATGGTCAACAACAATCAAATGTGAGAAGCGGGAACATTGTTATTATCTTGTTAGTTAATGTCCACGTGAAAGGTAGATTTTATTATGGTCAACAAAAATAAAAATATTTTTTTAAAATCCTAATTGTCTCTAATTATGAAGCTAATTAAAAAGGATGGAATTAAAAACTAGAAAGAAGACTTACCCGGAAGCAATGCTCCAAATTCTTGATCTTCAATCCAAGATTTTCAAGCTCCAAGCGGTTCCTTCACAAGAAAAACACACAAGTTAAAGAACCAAATTAATAAAATCCTATTTTAGCACCTTCCCCGGTAACGGCGCCAAAAACTTGATGCGGCATAATTATGTACCAAAATTGTAAGTGCACAATTGATCAAGTTATAGTATAAAAATATCGATCCCACGAGGGAGGTGATTTTAAGAGATTATTAGAAATGGTTCTTATGTTTTATGCATGACAATTAGGAATAAAGAATAAGTGTGAATGTGATGAGTGATTGTTGTAAATATATGCAAAAGATAATAAATTGAATTTTAGAGGAGAGAAGGAAGAATTAAAGAATAAATGAAATCACAATGCAAGAAAGATGAATGAATAAAATCAAGAATAAAAAGAAAATTTAAGAAATTCAAGATGGAGGATTTAAAAGAGGTAAGAAATCTAGAATATAATCCACTAACCAATTTTAATTACAAAATATAAACTATTCTCTTTTTATCATATTTTAACTTAGATTTATTAAGCATAGATTATCAAACCATTTAAGGAAAGTGTAACCTATCAAATTATCACCTAAGTCAAAATTACTATTCATGATAAGAACAACAACATGATAATAATCCTAGAATTCATAAGCATAACCTATCAAACCATTTAAGATAAGTATAGATTATCAAATTCTTCTTCTACCGATTAGTTCTCTAGTTGATTATTCTAAACATGAAAATTTTAAGTGCAAGAGAATAATTCATACAATATAAAGGAAATTTGACTAGTTTCATACAATTCTAAGATTCCTACAAGAATTAAATTCACATCTTAAGAAATAAAAAAAGAAAAAGAACTAATTAGAAAAATAAAAAGAAAAGGAAAATCTAAACTATGAACAAGAAATAAATCTAACTACAAAGAATTAAAATCTAAACTACAAATTATATTACAAAAATTAAATGCAAGAAAATAAATCTACTCTACAAATTAAAGTGCAAAAAAAAAATAAAAAGATAAGAAAATAAATCTACACTATAAACATGAATTTAAATCTAACTAATAAGCAATAATAAAGAAATTACTAAAAAGAAATAAAAGAGAAAAGAAATACAAACCTTCAAATTGCTCTTCATCTCCATCTTCATCATTCAACAAAGAGGAGAAAGAACAAATTTAAAGTGGAGAAAAATTATTTTTATTAATTGCAACTAAAGTTATAATTTTTGGAAGGCCTTCTCAATTAAGAGTAGCCCTCCTCTCCAAAAGGAGTTATAAAATTTTTCACACCCTTAACCCCTCACTCTCTACCCCTATTTATAGTAATCTTCAATGAATATGAGCTATTGGATTTGTCTTGAGCCCCAAGCGAAGCAATCTTCACCTTTGAATTTGCTTTTTGTTCTTCTCTAGCCTAACATAGGAGGCCCATATGATTTTCAAAAAATAAATGAAAATGGAGATCCAAATCTGCAGCAACCACATCCGGCCCATTCACATGATTTTCAAAATTAAATCAAGTTCGGTCTCTGCAGCAACCACATCCGACCCATTCACATGATTTTCTCCATCCAAATCTGCAGCGGCCCATTCACATGATTTTCTCCATCCAAATCTGTAGCGGCCCATTCACATGATTTTCTACTACACCTCAAGTCCGGCCCATGCATGATTTTCAACTCCAATCTCCAGCAGCCATCAAGTCCGGCCCATTTCAAATCATTGCATCCAAGTTCGGTCCTCATGATTCATTTGATTTTGAAAATCAAAAGCCAAGTCCAACGTCAGCAACCGATTTCCATAAATATTCATGTCTGTAGCCAAGTCCATGCATAGCTTCCTTGGTGTATTTTTTTTGATGGGCTTTGCTCTTTGGGCTTCAATCATTTTCCTCTTTTAAGCTTTTGCTTCATGGGCTTCTAAAATGCTACAAAATAGAGAAGATAGATTTTGAGGGGTTTTTATATTTAATAATATTTATTTATATTTTTATTCATTTATATGCAAACTAAGCTAACAACAATTATTAATGGTATATTTATTCATGTAAAATAGATAATGAGGGTATAAAATTGTAATAAAATGTGATTATCAGCCCGTCTTGGAGGGTTCTCCTACTCGGATAGGTTTGCTCGTTCGGGGTGGTTTGTTCGCATCAGGGACGTGACCTGAAAAGCGAAGTCCACCCGAGCGGGCGGTCTCATCCCTCATGGTTGGCGTGCCTGGTTTGGAGGGCCTTCCAGTACCATGCGGGTTGCCCCTTCGTCTTACACTCTCCAAACCTGGGTAATAGTTTAGGTCGTCGTATGAGGTGAAGACGTGGGCCTCCTGTTGGGAGAGGGCCTGTCGTCGTCGCTGGCGAGCTCTTCTGGAGAGAGGAGCGTCCGTGCGGGTTGCGACGGCATGGCCTGCATCGAAATGAAACACCGTTTCCTCCTAGGCCGGTGTCTGCGAGGGTCATTTAGCGACCCATCTGGCAGGCTTTCGCCCTGTGCTCTCGACCTCTGGCTTGGCCTTGATCGATTTGGAAGGAGTGGGCTCCCCCGATGTGACTTGGATAGAGTCTCCCGGCGCAGAGGCTTTGACCGTTTGAGGTCGGCCTCTACGCACGACTCTGTAGCATTTGCGGGACGCATCACCACCAGAGGAGGAAGAAGATAAGTACTCTTCGTACTTGGCTTGGTCGAACTCGATTTCTGGGGACTCCACAGTCGTCCCATCAGCAACCTCATCGAACTGAGCTACCACCATTTTGGTTGAAGAAATAGATTCTCCCATTGTGGTCGCCATCTTCTGTAGTTGTGAATTTCTGATCTCTTGAAATAGGGATTTCATTTGTATTTAAAAGAACAGCTTATTATAAACTAATGAATCGAAAATTACAACAGAAGCGGAGGGAATGCCCTCCTTGTTTAACGTGGGGACTTTCGGTAGCTATAGGACGCCTCGCTCGGTTCTCGCACCGAGTCTGCTTCCCTTGGACGATCCGACCGAGGTTGCTGGTGAGCTTCAATACGCAGTAGAAGCTCGAGTCGATAGAGTTTGAGTCTCCGAGTTTGACAAAGATCAGGGCCTAAAACTGGGAGAGGATGCTACAGTGCAAAGATTATGCAAAGAGCTTGTCGTCCACTCCTTTGAGGGTCGAGAGCCAGTGGTTCAGTTAGCTGATTAAATTAATCAATTAACTATGAACGAACTGATGAACCCCTTTTCTGAAGCCAGGAGAGGTTCTTAAATAAAGGAGAGATGGTGTGGCCACTCCTTGAATCATGGGATATGTCCATGTACTATTGGGAGATACCATGCCTTAGGTTTGTACTATGAGCGGCAGCTTGATGGGTTCGGAGTACTGTACTCCTTCCCTTCACATCGTGAGGAGTGGGGTTGCGGCTGCCCAGTACTCGAGTAGGTTTAGCCAACTTGCTGTTTGCAGGCGGATTCAGCTCTTGACTCGTGCAGGCGATGCAAGCTTTCTGCAGGAGGACTTGGTGACTGACCGGTCACTCGTACTGTGAGCGGCTACTTGATGGGCTTAGAATACTATGCTCCTTCCCTTCACGTCGTGCGGGAAGTGGGAGGGCCCATCCCTATACGTAGCGTAGCGACTATCAAGTACTCGAGTGAGTCTAGCCAGCTTGCCGTTTGCAGGCGGATTCAGCTCTTGACTCGTGTAGGCGAGGTGAGCTTCAATTGTGAGCGTGCAGGTGGATTTGGCGACTGCATGGATTTGACTGGTTTCTCATACTACGAGTGGCTACTTGATGGGCTTAGAGTACTGTGCTCCTTCCCTTCACGTCGTGCGGGAAGTGGGAAGGCCCATCCTTGTATGCAGCGTAGCGGCTATCGAGTACACTGTTTGTAGGCGAATTCGACTCTCGACTTGTGCGGGCGAGTTGAGTGAAACAGGCGAATTTCAATCATTTGGGTGATCTTGACTCGTGCGGGCGAGCCGATCATACAGGCGAGTCTGTGGCCAACAGGTACGAGCGCCTTTGGCGACTGCGTGGTTTGGGCTCGTGCTAGCGAGTCAAGTCCAAGGGTGAGCCCTACCCTCCAATTGTGTGGGCGACTCTACTTGCAGGCGAATTTTATGTAATTCGCGGAGGTAATTTTTACCGTCTACACTTATGTATTGCACGTGTCGTGTTCTGACTTGCAACAATGAAGTTATGTGAAGAATGCTAGACTTAGAAAATTCTCTTCATTATCATTCAAGATAATTCCAGAAAATTTTCACTTGCTAGGGATAAGTACTTGTCTTTCCCCTAGGATAGGACTAACCAGTAGAATTCTTCATGTGTCATGTTTCTGCCTTAAACACTGAAAGAAACTATAAGTGGCAGAGGTGTGATATTAACTTAGCATGAATTTTCATATGGAATGAAGTTCAAAAATTTTCCTTGTTAACATTAGGGATAATTCTGGAAAGAGTTTGATCCGCTGGGGATTTTATGAGAACACTTAGTATTATTATGTAGAGAAATAAAAAGGTTCAAATAGGGGGGTTTGAACTGTTAGAGGTATGATGTTAACGTAACAGGAAAAATATTACGATCGGGACAATTTTAAGGACCTATCGATCTATTGAGTAGAGTCGATAAGTGGGCAATTCTTCATACAACTTAGACGTTCCAGGCACCGGATGATCGGCTACCGCCAAAGCATGACCTTTGACAACTTTTTAGGGCATAAATTGCATGTCATATTGTGATAGGAGGATTGTCCATTTTGCCAACCGGCATTTCAGAGAGGATGGTTTCGTCATTAGGACTCTTAAAGGATTTACCTTAGAGAGGGCATAGATTGTTTATCCAACTAGATAATATCGCATCTTTTGGACAGCGAATACCAAAGTGAGACATTCATTTTTGACCGGATTACACCCGTGTTCAGCTCCCATCATGATCCTACTTAAGTAGTAAATGGCTTGCTCCTATCCTTGGTCATTATTTTAGGCTAATAAAGCTCTAAGAGAATGATCCATAGCTCTCACATATAACAGGAATGGTTTTCTCGATATTGGGGCCACAAGAACCGGTGGTTGAGTGAGATATCTCTTAATCTCCTCAAATGTTTTTTGACAATCTCCATCCCAAACGAAGGATACTCCCTTCTTCATGAGCTTGGAAAAATGTTGGCATCGTTCTGAGAGATTAGATATGAATCTCCAGATGTAAGGCATTCTGCCTTACAAACCTTTGAGTTCTTTGAAATTCTTTGGAGGCGGCATGTCTTGGATAGCACAAACTTTCTCTGGATCAAGAGAAATTCCCTTGGATGTAACTATAAATTCTAGGAACTTTTCGCTCGATATCCTAAGGAATGATTTTGTCGGGTTCATCTTCAGCTGATATGTTTGCATGGTGTCGAACATTGTCTTCAAGTCTATGAGATGATTGCCGTTGTGTTGGCTTTTCATTGCTATGTTGTCAATGTAGCATTCAATCTTCTTGCGTAAGTGCTCGTGAAAGATTGCATTCATCGTGTGTTGGTAGGTTGCACCTGCATTTTCCAATCCAAAGGGCATCACTGTGTAATAATATACCCCTAATCTTGTTTTGAAAGCGGTATGTTTTCATCTTCAGGGTACATTTTGATCTGATTATACCCTAAGAATCCATCCATAAAAGACATTCTCTCCTATCCGCAAGTATTATCAATCATGACATCAGTGATAGGAAGCGGAAACTCGTCTTTTGGACAAGCTGCGTTAAGGTCATAAAAATTTATACATATTCGGACCTTACCGTTTTTCTTAGGTACTGGAACTATGTTGGCTACCCAGTTAGGGTGTTGTTCCTCTCTAACAAAGCCTGAGTCTATGACCTTTCTGACTTCTGACTCAATTACTTCCATGATCTCTGGACGAAACCAGCGTTGTTGTTGTTTAACGAATTTTGCTTCCGGGTCTATGTTGAGACGATGCATGGCTATCTTCGGATCAAGGCCAGGCATATCTTCATAATTCCAGGCAATGATACTATGTACTCTCGAATAAGGGATACAAGATCTTCTTTCTCAGATGGAGATAGGCTTTCACTTATAAAGATTGGTTTAGGGTCGGATTCATCTCCCATGTTCACCTGAATTACCTTATCTTTAGTGGGTGGCGCGCACTGCTCAAAATGCATATCCCACAAGATATTAAGGCTTTTGATCCAAAGGTCGTTAGTAGATTCAATCAATCCTCTATCACCCCCTGCATCTTCATCTGGGTGACTAGTCGAAACCATGTTCACGGTCAAACTTTTAAAGAAATGTCTGACGCTGATATCGGATTCCTATGATGATATACCGGATGAATGGTCTTGACACAGATAGTCACCAGTTTTATTTTTTGAAGGAGAAGGGGTTGTGACATAACCCACCTCTCTTCTAGTTTCTAATAATAATCCGGAGGTTTTTCTTCGGGAGTGAGAGACATTCGGACGAGCGTTCACCTTCCTTTCCTAAAGTTTAAACCCTATTTTTCATTAAAGTTATATTCCATTCGTTTCATCAGATATATGGAATTGGGTTCATAGTAATGGAATTAAGGAATTTCATTATCTTCTTCTGAACTTCTTCATTTGAATAATTCAGGTTTAATTTTACCGAAGTGGATCGTCTTCTACCCTTTCCTTTTGGACGGGACTTTGAAGAAAGCCTTCTGGACATCTTCTACCTCTTCATCTAAAGCGAAGAATGACTTAATCGGCAATGTTAGTAATGCCTCAGCACATAATGTGTGTCATGGACCGGTACCTACATCAGTATCATTCTGTATTTGTTCATTTTTAGATGACTCATCAGACAAGTATGCCAAAATAAAGTATTCATTAATGCACAACTCTTCCTCACTCGGTACATTATTGTTGTTCTCTACCTGACCCATTACATTGAAGTTCAACTCCTATGGAAAATGTTCTTCAGGATCTGGCTCGATGTTAGCTTCGTTGCTATCGTCAACATCTTCTTTCTCCTAAGATTCCAAGTAGAAGATAGAATCTGTGTGGAAATTTTCTACCCCTCTGAAAGGGTACTTTTCCGCAATTAGGATTCGAACTTCTCCTTCATCATTAGCATACTTTATAACCTGATATAGGATAGATGGGATAATGTGGTTTGCATGAATCCATGGTCATCCCAACAATAAATTGTAGGACGTGTCCGCGTCTATGATGTAACAAGTCACTTCAGACTTAAGATCTCCGATTTGACACCTTAGCTTGATCTTCCCTAGGGGTCGAGTACTGTTGGCATTGAAATCGAAGATGATGGTCTGGGTGGTATTCAACCGATGCATGAGAATCCCTAAAACTTGCATGACCCTGTAAGGCATGATGCTAAGTACTGAACCTGGGTTAACTTGGACACGACTAATTTCTGAGGACCCAACGTACCCTGTGTAGTACAAAGGTCTGTCATGCTTATGCTTGACCTGCATATCATCCTGAGTGAATGATATGCATGGTAGACTTTTTGCTGCTTGTAGACATTGCAGGCAAGATTGGGCTTTAGAAGATTCAAGAGTCTGAGTAATCTGCGTGATAAAGCTTTCCGTGTTCGTTAAAGCTTCAATTAGAGCTTCTTTGGTAGTTTTAGACAATCGTAGAAGCTTGGTAATCCTAGCCGGTATATTGGCCAATTGCGCCAAGACGTTGAATCGGAAAGGAGTGCTCGATTCCCCAGGTTACTGAGAAAGGTTCTTATTGTATCGGGTTTCTTTCTGCTTTCCTTTATCAATTGACTTTTGAGGAACAGAACCCCCAGCGTCTTGGCGTTGTTCTTCTACTTCTTGAGCATTCTGATCATAGTCTTTCAGGTAAGCCTTTCCTGATCGTGTGCCAGGGTTACCTCTTGGGTATGCTGCAAGAACGATCCTCTCTTCTTCTGAGTCTATGAGATGTTTGAGATGATCATCATTCTCATTAATGGAGGGGCTACTCATGTTGGATGACTTAGCCTTGCTTCTTGTCTTTTTGGACGAGGTATTCGTCCATTGTTGATCTTCAACCAGATCGGGATGGACCTACATAATCTTCCCTTTGGAGGTAGTGAGGGGTACCAACCCCCTGTCCTGCTGACCATGTAAATCGGCGTTTTTTATGTGCATTTCTCCTTTATAGATGGGGAGAAATCCATCTGCAATTGTTATTGGAGGAAAATTACCGAACTAGACCACTATCAAATTAGTGGATACGGTCTTCTGCTCAGGCTTCAGTGTAAGTACATTGGCATTCACTAAATTTTGCAGGATATTCTTGAAAACATAACATTTTCTGGTAGGATGTCCCAGAAACCTGTGATAACGGTAGTAGTTAGGGTCGTCGACTTTTCCTGCCTCATCTGGTTTCCTTATCTCTGGAAGATGCAATTTGTTGTTCTTCCGGAGTAACGAGGACAAAGTGTCCACATGCTCCTCTTTGAGCGAGAACTGCTTGGGCGCTCTCTGCTGATTCGGTACCTTGCCCTGCTTGGCAGGTGATGCCTGTGTGCTAGCATCGGTAGCCAAAGTCTCTTTCCCTTGGACCACGGAGCATTATTCTGGTTGCGTTGTTGCTGCTTCTTCGGTTGAGTAGCTTCCTCAACCTTGACTCGAGTAACGATTTCTTTAGCTTGTTCTCCTTATGAAACCAATTGTCTCTAGAAACGATATTCCATCACCTTCATTTGAGCAAGGAGCTAGGTCTGCAAGTTATGCCTATAAGTTTCGACCAAAGTAGATTGGGTCATAACTGATGGGTATCGCAATGTTATGCTGCAGAATCTTTCCATGTAAGTTTTGATGGATTCTCCCTTCCTTTGTTTGATGGCGAGAAGGGTTTGGACAGACACTTCTATATCATCCTCAAAAAACCTGGCTAAGAAAAGTCTTTCTAGATTTACCCATTTTTGAATGGATCCAGCAGGTAGTTTCATAAACCACTCGAAGGCAACTCCCTTAAGGGTGCCGATGAACAAACGGGTCAAGATAGCGTCATTTGCCACCACATATCTAGTCTGTGACTTGAAATAGTAAATGTGTTGGTTTGGTGATCATGTGCCATCAAAAGGTTGCAAGGTTAGGGCCTTAAATTTCAATAGATAAGGAGTTGTATCCTACTCGGCAGGATAAGGCCGTACTACCCCTTCTTCGCGAAGCTCGGTTCTGTTGGTGATTGTGTTGAGGCGAGCCTCTAGTTCATCGACCTTAGATGATTGAGGATTTGGTTCTCTTTTCATCTCCTTCTCATTTTCAAATGAAGACTCTAGGTTGTGAGTTTCACGTTCCGAATTCTCATGTGCCTTCTGATTCCCTTTGAAATTGTCCTCCGGGAAGATTCAGGCTTGTGGCCTCTTTCTGCAAGGAGCTAAGCAAACATCTCCTTCACTTGGAGAAGTGTTTCTTGTTGTGCCTAGAGTATGACGTGATGTTCGTCAACTCTCTTTGCTAAGTCATCAGAGTTTCCGGTCATGTAAACGGGAGTCTCACATGCCGCGACGGAGCTTGAGGATTGAGAATCCACAATTGCTGAATGTTCATCATCTGAAGCAATCCCTCTGGCTAATCTTTGATAGTTAACTAGACGGATAGCTCTTGTGCGAGTCCAAGTGTGCCGATATACTCCTTCGAACTCGTCACAAATTTCCCGGATAGTCGGGGAATGACTTCTCTCCGACTAGTCAGAACTGGGAGCTGAGGCCTTCCCTCTGCCAATCACATTAATAGTGACTTCAGGATATTCAACTTCAGAAATATTCTTCTTGTGATGACGTCGTCGCTTGGCAGGCCTGACGACATTTGTTAATCTATCAAATACTGATTGTCGAGGCGCGGACGCACAACAGTGACACTCCGAGAGGGCTGTAGAAATAAGCCGCTCACATTGGCATGAATGAGTTGTTTGTTGAGCATGTCTCCCTCTCGATAGTAATTCTCGCAAGTCAGAGACTTAGGATAAAGAATCTTCCACCGATCGTGAGTACGGAGATGGAACCCCTGCCCTTGAGTGAGTAAGACTGGTTCTTGTCAGACATGAACTTTAAACCCATGTCGACTCCCTTGAACTCGGTGGACCACATCACGTTCTAGAGAAGGAACGCGAGGGTCGTGTTTGGATTTGCAAACACTAGGCCGAGGCCTAAGTTTAGTTGATAAAACAGACCTCTGAGGGTCGTGTTTTGGTTGAACACACCCCTGAGGGTTGTGTTTGGTTGGTGAAAAGACCCTTGAGGGTCATGTTTTGATTGAACGCACTCATGATGTGTGTGTTTATCTTTAAAAACGCTTTTCTGAGGATTGTGTTTTGGATGAATAATGCGCTACTGAGGGTCGCATTTAAGTTGTATTACATGAGGCTCGTAATTGAGCTCATTACTACGAAGTGTGTATTCAGGAGCAAAAATACAGCACTCAGGCAGAGGCTCGAGAACGCGACCTTCGTGTTGGTTCAGACTTTGGCTATTTCGCAGATGCGCTCGTCGTATGGATCTTCTCCTTCTTCGAGCTGCATTCTTCTTGGCTTGTTTCAACGCCTTAGTAGCAACACCGTCGGTGTTGATCGAACTTTCCTCCGTCATAGGCCTTTTACGACCCATTACACATTGTTCTGATGCGGGTGTGGGATTTTTAACTTGCTGAACAAGTTTAGCAGAGGCTAAGCCCACTCCTTTAGAGGAGGGGCTGTTTGATAAGTCTTGGCCAATGGAGAGGCCTTTCTTTGGCATTCCAACAACAATTGAAGTTTTGATCTCTTTAGAGATCTTGCGGACATTGCGTCTAGCCTTGGGGCTAAATGATCCAGATGAGAGGGCTTCCTCATATTTGGCTTGATCAAACTCTACAACGAGAGTTTCGACAGTTGTACCAGCAAGATAAACATCGGATTGCGCCACCATCTCTTCGTCAGAGAAGCTTGTCCCCAGCGGAGTCGCCATCTTTTGGTTGGTGAAAAATTTGTGAAATGAAAAATAAAAGAATTGAATGTTTTATTCTCTCTAACCGCTTAGAAAAATATGTTTACAAATCTCTCAATCTCAATTATAATTTGGATTTTCGATTACAAAAGAGAAGAGAATTGATCTGAATTCTCCCCTTTGTTAATTCTGGGTTCTTCACGGTGGCGATGGAGTGCCTCCTTCGAATGCTCGCGTCGAATTTGCTCTCCATTCACGACTCGAACGTCTTATCTTGCTGGAACAACTAACTTACGTGGCAAACTTGATTAAGAACTCTTAAACGAGTTTTATAACTCATAACGAGTGTCATACTCTTGTGAAAAAGAGTTATTTGAACCGAATAATCGATTAATAAACCAAGTATTCAGACTCTTTGTTGCTGGTGGATGCTTCAAGATCTTCTTGTTGCCAATAACTTCCCTCTAGCTGATCCCGTGGATGATCCAATCTAAAAAAAATCCAACCCCTTTACTCGGTTGAGTAATATGGTTATTTATAGGGGGATAAGGGGTGTAACCAACCCCTAAATCCGCTCCAACGTAGGTAAGAATCCCTCAAAACATGGGATAAACGGTTCTGAGGCCGTTCAGCTTGTGTTTTGAGCAAGTCAAACGATTAAATCGGCGTTACAAGCCTTAACTCTCCGTCTTAGAATTGAGACGCAGAGTTGAGTGCCTGTTAAGAATCAAAAATGCAGGGGTCGCTTGTGTTCTAAGTCCTAACTCTGTGTTTTAGACTTGAGACACAGAGTTGGGTATCTGCTGGAGATTAAAAACGCACGGGCCGATTGCGTTTCGTTTGCTGAAGGTCGAAAGCGTAGGGATCATCTGTGTTTCAAAAACAGAAACGCAAATGTGAATTCTGCGTTTAGAAGGGGCTAATGACTTATAACTTCTTCTGTAAAGCATTACAAAGACTATTGTTCAGTAGTCTTTGCTTTAGCTGTTTTGAGGTGTGAAAGTCGTTAGATTGTAACTCTCACAGTTGATGGTAAAGGCTACTGAATAGAGTTTTCGTTAGTCGTCGGAAGAGTCATTGAATTAGAACTCCTCTCGATCTATGTGCAAAGTCCTCCATTTGCAACTTTATTTATTAACATGAAAGTTGTCTGATTGTAACCTTCCTAGTCAAGACTTGTTGGTTAAGGTTTGACAGGGATCAGCTATCTATTATGATTTTTAGACAGCCTACAGTACCTAAGAATTTTATTATGATTGCCTATTGAGTCTTAAACTCACCCCTATTATTTCTACATCCATCCACAGGTAGTGATGAAGTATGTGGCAAGGGGATTGTAAATCCCGACAAAGAATTACTAGTTCAAGTGTTTCCGCTGAAGTATTTATTTTTTTTTGGGATTTTCTATATATATATATATATATATATATATGTTGAATATTTAATGATGTATAATAACTCTACTTAAGACTTTGCAGTGTAATATTGTTCCTTAAGCTTTTCTTACAAAGTTCGTATGCTGTAGATTCTGCTATCAACCTTGTTTTTTAAGGTGTTGTAGATTTCTGTTGCTTTATCGCGCTCTTGATATTATTGATTGCACATTAGCATATATAAGAATTAAGCAACTTGATCCTCCATCTTGCCGTCGGATCATGCCTGACTTTTATATACCTCTAAGGCCCCACCTCGTTATATTTTGGGGATCGTTGCAATCCTAATATTCCAAGCTTGATGTGAAAGAATGCATGGAATGCAGTGGACTTGAATGAATGCAAATGATACGAAACTATATGATGAGTTTACTTACCCCCATGATCTAAAGTTGCATGTATCTGAGTTCTATAAGGACAATGGATCTAGTTTGCCAGTTCTAATACTAGAGGTACTCCTTAGGCCTGGCCCTCTCCTATTTGTTTCTCAGACAACAAATCAGCTAACACCTCCTCTAGGGTCAGCTCTAGAATAGGCGTCGGAGCACGAAGGGGTAAATAGAGAGAAGGTGTCCTAACTTTCCACACGCATAGCACAGACCTAAAGCCTCATGTTACTGATGGAGTCTTGCACAGGTTAGTGCTTCCTAAGATTGGACATCAAATCTAGCAGAAATAGCATGTCTAATCACAAGTGTCATCACTTGCCTCAATTGCCAGGTGGTATTGGGACCTCCATACTCATACCTCATTGGGTACCTCTCCATAATGAGGTCTACTCGGGATGACGTGAGCAATCAGTGTAGATCCTAAATGGTGCTAGGTTACGCAGTCAAAAGAGCCCAGAGCTCCCACTCTTTGACCTTTCCTAACATAACATCCTCGACTATAGCACGATACATATGTCCCAGGGCATTGATAATCTCACACTACATTGACTCAAGACTACTTTAACTAATGGAAAGGAATGAACAGATCTCACCTTCAACCTATAATAGGCAAGAAGGAGACTCACATAGGGATCAAAGAATACATACTCAAGTGGGAGGAAATATATAAATTTTTTGAAATATTATCACGTATTTGGATGTATGTACTAAGAAACCTTAGACTCTGATACTAAAAAGAAATATTATCACACCCCGAGTCACAAAATCACTACGTGGCACGTGACTAGACTAGACAACATACAAAAGTAGGCCAAACACCACCAAAAAGCATATACCTAAGCTTACTATAAAGATCAGTACATACATCTTATCTTCCATATCTAGGATAGAATCAAAGAATCGTATATACTCGCAAATGCAAAGAATTGAAATACAATGAAGAAAGCAAGTACAAAGTACTCGGTGGAACCAAAGCATACACAATAAAGTAAACAACAAGTTTCACATATACTAAATAATATAAAGGATATCGCGAGTCTAATATAAATGTATAAATGTCATCCTCATAGGAAATATAATAACAAAGCCGCACGACCATACAAGTCTAGAATAACAACTAAAATGACTAGCTACATTAGAGTCACTACATATAAGAGTCTGACAATTGGGAAACTAAAAGAGAAACTAGATATACCAACTAGTAACCTGGTCTATGGAACCCTATCTACCAAAGGTCACTAGAGTTTGGGATTCTTGAAAAGCAAGGGTGACATGTTTGGATTTGCCACTTGTGTGCAAACAAGGACAGTTAGGATGTCGTCTAGCATATAGTAAAATAAAGAAGTACTTTGTGCACATGTAACAAGTATCGTGAATGCATAACTGATACAATCGAAAGAAAAGAATATATTACTATATAACTTTAAGTTTTTTTCATGAACAAGAAT